>OY101442.1:91114879-91327379 GCA_956483585.1 Gymnocheta viridis | reverse complement strand
ACTATTTCTTTTTCAGACTTAAACAGTTTCATATATTTAACTTTTTAATTTTTAATTTAAAAATATATTTATGATGGATGATGACACGTCCTTTTGTTTCAGAAAACACAAATGCAAAAGAACGTAAGAAATATAAATTAAAAAATATTTAGCAAAATATAGTTTTTTCTCTTGAATTTCATATTCCATCAGTTGTTTCTATATCTGAAATATTTTTTTATTTTATAAAATTTTTTGCTGCTCCTGTAAAATTCGAAAAAGTGATGCTACGTACTTTTGGATTTTCGACGACGAAATAGAGAAGGGTGCGGTATTTTAGGAAATTTCCGAAAGATAATCTATGGATTTGATAAGAAAAATCAGATATTCTCCTATATCTTGTAAGTCCTTAGACATATCCTGCAATTTTGTTGCATGTGCATTCATACATATATTTCATATGCTTTCTAAATATATTTTCATATACGATGCATATACGATGGCATTCAGACTGTTACGTTTCGACCTTTTCGGTAACGTTTACTTGTTTGAGTTCTTTTAATTAGTCAAAAATAAAAACACAACGGAAATTGATTTTGAACTTAATGATGTTTTATTTGATATGGTTGATTACTGTTCTTAATCGTCGCTGTATTTTTATGTCCGTTAAATTTTAATCTACATTTGAATTTTGTAACAATACGTATATATGAAACATAATTATAGAGTTCGGATCCAAGGACATGCATATTTTATTTTATAACGTTTATTTTATGCACTTGTTTTCCTTTTGCAATTAATTTGAATTCTGTTTATAATCATGTTTTCTTTAAAATTAATTTAGCAAATGAAAGTCATTAAAATTCTAATTTTTATTCTTTGTTTATTTACAGCCAAAGATATTATTAACTCATCAGCGGAAAAATCGAGTAAGCTGCACGAATATATTTTAAAACACAAAAAAATGATAATTCCTGGTGTTTTGGCGTTGACGGCATTGCTGATTGTGGCCACCATATTGGGAAGCAAGTCGTTGAATGACAACAAAAGTAAGATTTTACTTGGAAATAGTGAAGAATCGAGAAATATTATTCCAATCAATTCAACAATAGGTATTCATTTAATAGTTTGTTTCTGTAAAAAGAACTGCGGACACATTGACAAACACAGACAGACGAGTAGATAACAAAAAATAACACATGTTAAGAAGATACACGCATGTGCAGACATACTATTTAATTAAACTTTCTTACTTGTATTTAGTTCACTTGTACAATTTTTTTGCACAAATTAATTTATTCTGTCACCCAAGATTTTCATTCACATTTTTTTAACTATTTGACAATTTTGTTAATTTTGTAATCGCACTGCCAAACAGAATCATTGCACTTTAATTAAAATAATTTGAATGAATGTTATTACTATATTTTACTTTATGATATTTCATGTATTTTAATATATTATTTCTTTTTTAATTTGCTTGAGTGCGTTTATACGTGGGCAGTTTGATAATTCCGTGACTTTCTGGATAAAATCGAATTTTTCCGCAAAAAAAAAAAAACGTTTTATTTCTAATTATAGTTTCTTTTAAGCTCAATACTTTTAGTTCAGCGTCTTTCTGTTTTTCTTATTCCCTCTAAATGATAAGATTTCTCAGTACCTTCCAAATAGAAGTTCGCTTCAATGAAAACCTCTTTGTTCGATTCAAATTTCTTACCAACCAACTTTTTTTTTCAAATTTGAAAATTAGATTATAAATCTTGAGAATATGCTGGAAGTTTCCATGTTTCATCTACAGCTATAAAACGATGCTAAAAATTGGTTTGGATCTCGCCTCGTCGCCAAATACTCCTTTGAAATGGTCAAATGATTGCAATTGCGGCACCCATCGCGCGGATGGTTTTTCATATTCAAATATTAATGCCAAATGTGACGTACTCGACCGGTTGAGATGCCTAAAGCCTCAGGCAGCTCATGCACTTTCACTTTCCGTTCGTTCAAACCATTTCATGGATTTTATTGACTATTTCTGGCGTGATGAACTCTTTTGAGTGGCCTGAACATTTGGCATCATTTGTGCTGGTACGATCACAACGAAACTCAGTAAACCACTTTTTAACCATTGAAATTGATGGTGCAGAGTCTCCATATTATTTCTTAAACCTTGCTTTGGTTTCTGTGACGGTTTTTTAATGTGAAAACTTATTTTTAATCAGCACACAAAATTAACCTTTTTCCATTTTTGTTAAAATTAACAAGGTTGTTTACTTTCAAAGGCTGTCAAAAGCAAACTAATAGACGCAGCTTCCTCAACATTCCACAGTCGTTTAGTAATAGATATAACTTAACAGGACCAGTGTTAGATATAATGTTAGAGCTTTGGAATTATAAAAAGTCGGGGAACTATCAAACTACCCTCGTATATTTATATGTACTTAAAAAATTTTCTATGCTTACCCTGCGGGAAAATTATATCAAATGTGCTGAACGTAATCTCTCCCTCCACCACCGACATCATTTAAAAAACTGCAAGTACAGTGACTAAATTTTTAACTACAAATCGGTTTTGTGAAAAACATCAAGAGAGCAACGAGATCAAAGAATATCAACACATCCGGATGGTAACTAATACTACCAATTGTGTCACAAACAAAAATTTATTTCTATAAAAACTTTCTTTAAATACGATTACTACCGAAATCGACCAAGCCTTACCTACCATTTCACATGTTTTTGTGTAAAATCTGCAATTTATTGAGTTACGATATTGACGTACGTTATAACACCCTAAAGGGAAAATAACCTGTCACCAGAGACCAGCAACCGGTTCGAGTTCCGGATCTTAATTGATGTCGTGGTAATGGTTTCTTAAGAACTGGCAATAGAACTATCCTAGAGTAATCTGTCTAAGTCGAGTTCTCAGTGAAGATGCCACAGAATAGTTCCTTAAGGCCTGGTATAAAATCTAGTACTTCGATGACCCATCACCGAACGAGTCTAAAAGTTTCAAAAAATAAATCTGTATGTAAAAATGTTTTTAAAAAAATTTGTTATATTTTTATTATTTTATAAAGTACAATCGTGAATGCAATAAATTTGTGCAGCCGGTCTGCAAAATATTGCAGCAGTAAATAAAATGCTGCCGTAGTTGGACCGATATGTGCAGCACGATCAATAATTTGCGTTAGAAGACTTTTGACAAAAAAATTATTGCGATATGATGGTTTCCGAATGCTAAACTTCGATTATTGCACAAGTACTGCATTTCAGAATGTACCCTATATGGCTGGTATTAGCTTTTTAGTTGGTATAGTTTCGGTTTAGATTAAATTAAGTTTCTGAAAATTTTTTTGATTTAAATCACCAAATGCATTATTGTTTTAATTAGATAATATCTTAATTAATGTAATCTATGAACATAAATAAAAAGAAAAAACAGAAAAAGATACATAAAAGTTTTTGCTCCCGTAAAACTTAAGAAATAAAATGTAAATCTCCCGATGTTGCGCAGAATGAATGAATTTTGTAAGTTCCATTCCCATTTTCACCAGTATTGGAACAAGTACGTTCAGAACAATTGATACAACATTTCCCGTAAGGCAGTTTAAAATGAATTTATATTCCACGAACTAAAAATATACTCGAAATTAAAATTTGTTTTTATGACTTGTTCTGAGCTCCCTGCATTGAACAGCGACAGAAGGCAGACAAAATAATAATTGGAATGTCGTGGTTTAATACGATAGTTTAAAAATATATATATTCTATTTATTATGATAAATTAATACTAGAGTATCCACTTATTTGACTTTTGGTTTTGCTCGAGTAAGGAATTAATCGATTTTGGGATTTTAAAATTGCTCGATTAATCGAGTAAGGGTTTTAAATTTTTCGAATAGCTCGAATAATTATATTAATTAACATAAAAAGTTAAATAATTCTTAGCCAACATTTTTTTTAATTTTTTAATCAAATTCGAGCCTTTTTTTGACTCTACTCTGCGATTAAAAAGTCGGAATATGCGCTCATTTTCTGAACATAAAAGAAACTTTTGTCGGGAGAAAAACGTGACTAGCCGCGACTCTTCTTGATAAATCATTTATGGGTCTTTTTCTATATTGGTTCAGAGCCATTTTCGGCCCCTTTTCTAGTAGTATTTAAAGACTTTTCGAATCGTTTTCTGATCATTTATTATGTGCTGTTCATAGAATACAAGCAATCGAATTGAGTGAACAATTTGTATGAAAACCACTGAGTTATTCATTCGAGTGGTTTCCATACATATTTTCTACTCAAGTCGATTGCTTGGATTCTATGAACAGCACATTAGTCTTATTTCACTTCATTTATAACTCTTTTTCGAGTCGTCTTTCAGTCATATTTATAATCGCTTACGAGTCTTTTGTGAGTAATTTATCCGTCTATTTAGAAGTCTTTTTATTGTCATTTATCACTCATATTTCTACTCATTTGGGAGTCTTTTTTATGTTATTTATGACTGTAATTTGAGTCATTTATCAGTCGTATTTCCAATCGTATTTGACTCTTCTTCGAGTATTTTTCAGTCGACTTTCTGAATCCTACGATCACGCTGACGCGATTTCAAAAATCACGTCCATACAAACGTGGAGTAATAAAAAATATTTAGTTCATATTCGAGTGATGTAATTTAATAATATATCAAAATTTATTAAAAAAAATTAATTTTCGTTAGAAATAATATTTAAAGTGAAATTTTACATAATTTTGGTCCTCGTTTTTGTGATACTGACCGATAGTAAATATTTCGGACAGAAAAAACCTACAAGTGTTGAAGTAACATATCGATCAAAAAGAGGCTTGCACTGGAACCATCCGTTATATTAGATCGTCCTTAGAGTATCGTAATTAATTAATCCAAAGATTTATTATTTGAAGGTATGAGAAAGTCACGTTCAAATGATTTTCAAATGATATAACACCCAAAAAAATATAGTTGGGAGTTATCTATCACATTTTCATGTCTGTTATGGGTGTTTATTTACTTTATGTGAGGCTTTTTAAATTGGAGAAATATTGGAATTGGCCGTTAACTAATTTTTGCTTGGGACTGATTTAATATCATTGAGACTTATTTAATTTCTTTGGGAGTTATTTTATTTTTCTTAAATTTGCGGTTCATACAATTCTTGTGTTCTTATTTCATTTCTGTTGAGACTTTCTGTATAAGGAATTCTTTCCCTCTTGTTAGGACTTCTTTCATTGGGAGATATTTAATTTCTTTTTGGAATTATTATATTAAGAATCATTTAATTTACAATTATTTCATTTTGCACTTCAGTTGTTATTTAATTTTTTCGCGTTGGCCCTTTTTCCATTTTGGTTGGAAATTATTTAATTTGCGAGCTCTTATTGCAAATCGTTCTTAATTTCAGATCGAAATTGTTTATTTCCTGTAGCACATGTAGCGAGACCTGTAAAAGCATTTTAAGGACAAGCTTAAAGCTTAGTACTCTGTTCAAATTTGCGAAAAATGTTGGGCAACATTGATTATTTCGATTGAAAATTTTGACAACTGATCACTGGCGATAACACCACGATTTATCGGTTTTATTGCCTTGAAATGAGCAACATTGTTTTTCTTATAAAAACAAAAAAAACTGTTTATTTAAAAAAAATTAAAACAAATGGACAACAAAGTAATTTTAGGAGCTTGTGCTGCAATGTGTCAATTAATGTAAATCGCAGACGCTGCGGAGGAGCTCATTGAAGACACACGTTCTGCAAAAAGCACTCACCTTCATTTTATATTACATTATTTTACATTATTTTAATTATTTCTGGGCAGTAAATTTAAAATTAAAACCACAACGCCCAGAAATATCTGATCAACTGTTGTTTGCAATTCCGCACGAAATAAGTGGAGCTTACATTATTTCGCAGTTGAAAAAATAATGCTGCCAGAAACATTTCGTATGTTTTCACAAGATAAACAGAATACAACTTCGGCCATATTATTTTGCAATTATTTCGCATGAACTTTTTTTACATGGACTTTTGACAGCAGTTCGCACGAAATCATGAACAAAGTACCATGCTTAAGACGTTGTACTCTTTTAAAATATTTTCACTATGTTATATATAAATCGTTCCTTTATTTCAACGTAGTCAGATCTCTAAAAAACTCGTTCGTCAGAAAACGGATTTAAAGATTTTAATTAACACAGATCTCAATTAAAAGAAATAAAAAAGAATTTTCCTCTGAAGAGTTAATTAAACAAGATGCTCGTATTTGGATACATTTTTTACACAAAATGAAGACAGCTAAATTGAATACTTCTGCACTCCTAACTCAAAAATCACGTTATTTGAGATAAGACTACGTTGCAATAAAGTAGCGATATGTTGAGATATACTGGAAAGCGATTGTTGGACACGTAGAAGTCAAATCTGTTTTAAAGTACTAAATGAACCGGAGAAGTAAAACGGGTCCTAAAACTACTATTTAAAATATTTTTGTACCGAAGAAAAATTTAATTTGTTTTTTTTTCACTGATTTGACAACTTAACAATTTTCGGACATTAAAAAACACATCGCTTCAAAAAATCAGCAGGATTTTTAAACAGACCTGTATTATTGGATCATGATTTGCTTCATATATTTTGTTATATTGTCAACAATTTTTTTTGTTTCGTAGCCAACAAAAATAGAAATTAGTTCAATTTGACTAAACGACAAAAGTAGCATGGACAACAACCTGCAGCCGTGTAGCTTATTTTTGACAGGTTGTAGTCGGTAGCCTGCTGTCTTGAATGTGTTTATATCTTAAGTAATTGAAATGAATATATGACATATTTTTACCGATTTTCTTCTATAATTCGAATCTTTTGGGTATCTTCTCATTTAATGTTTTGTGAACAGAATGACGGCATCGGCATGTAATATTTTGGATGTTAAGTGTTGTACTTATTTGAATACAGCTGAAAGGGTTCTAGCTAAAACATTGCCGTGCAAAGGATTTGCCGAAAATATTTTGAGACTTAAAAAATAGAACAAGGCAGCTGTTGTCGAATTGGCTTATCGAATCAAAGTCTGGGCTTATTCAAAATTTGTTCAGCTGCTACATATGAAAATTAATTTTACATCTTGTTTATGGAACGCATCAAAAATAAAACGAAACTGGGAGACACGATAACAACTACGTAACAAAAAGAGTTTGTGTAACACGTTTTCCATTGTTCGTTGTAAGACATTTAAATTAATATTTTGAACAATTTCTTATATACTTTTATGAATTTTTATTTAGTTTGTCTAATTATATTTTTCCACAGCGAATAATTTATTCTATTCGTTTTGCTTTAAGCTGTTTGACATTTAAAAACGCGATACACAGACCAAAAAAAATGTGCCAGTTGCTTTGTGTTTTGTTTAAAAGCTTGGCATTCGTGTTGCATGAACCCAAAAAGGAAAAACGTTGATATTTTTAATCGTTGTTTTAGTTAATTGTGTTCTATAAACAGGCTGTTAGCCTTTCTAAAGGTATTCTAAACACCCTTAAGTTTTTTTTCTGTACTACGAAGGAGCATATTATCAATAACAATATTTTATAAACGAAATGCACTTAATCAAATGTGTATCACTCAAATATTTTGTATCATCGGCATTAGAATTTATGTTGTTATTGATACTTTAATGCATAATTATTTGTTCTGCACGTCTAATGCACGTACACCACTAATATTTTTAAGAAATGCTAATATTGTATCTAAAAGTGGTTCTCATGGTAATTCCTCGCAAGTGGGGGAGTGTTTAAATTCAGTATCCCCATCACCTTCCCTTTACAAATCGTTATATCGTTCCACGATATGAAATCTATCGTAGTTGAATCATTAGAACAATTCATAAAAAGCATTTCAAAACAATTGTTCAATTCACAAGCTCAGTCGCATGGCTTATCGTTATGTGCTTGTGAACAGACAAATTTGTTGTATCGTCATTTTGTCTTATTTTAAATGTCAATTCAATGTAGTTTGTGATATTAGTGAGTTTGACAACAATTAATTATTATTCAACTTATGTACTTATACGTATAATTTTTGCAATAAAATTTATTAATGTAAATAAAAAATAAAAATAAACATAAATGATGCTGTCGGAGGAAATACAACTAGCTATTGCAAAACTTACCAAGTAGAAAATCGAGATAAATTAAAATATAAACACATTCAAGACAGCACAGCAGGCTACACGGTTACATGGCTACAAATTTCTTTGGCTTTTTAAACAATTTGCAACTTTTTGCGTAATTTCGCGTTTTTGCAATTTGGGTGACTTTTTCTATTTTTTATTGTTTCATCGACTTTTAAATGATATTAAACATTTTAATCTTCCCAGTGATTAGAAGTTATTGCGAATTTTCGTAATTTTTGTAGTTTTTTGCGAGTTTTTCACATTCCTTGCATTTCTATCTCGTTTTAGAAGATTTTACGACTTCTTCTAAATTTTGCAACTGTTGGCGGAATTTCGCTTTACAAATAGAATTTTTCCATACCTGTCCTCAATACAACAATTAATAAAACATATAAAATTCAAACGTATAATTATAACATACTTTTGTATGAAAATTTCCAAAAATAAATATGCAATAGTATATAATTAGACTATTACACAATATATACGAAGTTAATACGAGCTTGTGAATTGAATAAATATTTATAATTAAGTCATAAATTAAAAGTTTAATTTGTAGGAAAAAATATATTTTTTACTGCCATTTGAAAGTGAAGCGTACTTTGTGTCGCAGTTATCGTTCAATCACACAATCAAATACATAATTTTTTCATAGTAGAATTTTTATTAGGGAAACGATAATTATGGAAAATTGAACAACAATTGAATTCTATAGTTTAATTTGCGCTAAAAAAAATAATCTGTACAAAAGTTTATAAAATGTTTTTCGTGTTTGTTAGTGAAAACATCGCTGATAAACCACTGACCCAATTGAGTTGATTTTTCGCATCATATATTCGCTAAGATTTCTTGAATATTAGAAAAAGTTATATTTGCACATTTTTCATAGGAATAATGTTCTACATATTGTCAAGTGTAGTCAAATTGCCTCTGTCCAACTCTAACTTCGATTGCATCAAAGTAGTATAATAGAGCTTCGATAGACTAATTACACAGGGCAACACTCATTCCAAATAGTGAAGTTCATTAGACAATTATGAAAAAATAATGCCGTTTTCTTTTCTAACAAAAATTTAACATTTTTTTATTTAAAAAAATAGCAATTCATAGTGTTTTTTTTAACAAAACTTTTGCCTCATAAGTGATGATACAATAATTTCTAATAAACTCACTATTTAAAAAAAATCATTAACGGTATTCAGTGTTTGATGCGAATGGTCTTGCATAAGTGCAAATGCAAAAAATCGTGAAAATGTTCCAATAATACAGGGGGCAAATTACGGCATATTTTAATAATTTCCACACAAATTCAAAAAATTCTGTATGTGATTTCGTTCGATATCGAATGCCGTAATTTGCTCCCAGGTCTGTTCAATAATCCAGCTGATTTTTTGTAGCGTTGTGTTTTTCAATGGTCAAAAATTGTGAAGCTGGGACTGCTTTTCCACGGTCAAAGTTTACTTTGCAAAATCTTGTGTGTTGCGACTGATATAAGAAAGAAGAAAGGGGGGTGAGTACACACTTTGCTGTACTCGCAAAGTTGGTTTCTTCTTCGTTTACACATGCCTGTATTTGGTTGCACGTGTGTGTTTGGGGAGCATGTTCATCCAACAAACGAACACATAATTTTTTAAAGTAAACTTTGCGTGTGTAGAAGCGCAACAAAGTTTAAACTTTGCAATGTTGTTTAAAAATAGCGCTCACTATCAATGACAAAATAATTGCACTTGCAAGGACTTGCAATGCAAAACTAACTATACTCTGCATACCGCTATTATATTGAAAACTTTCAATGAAAAGTGCAAAAAATGCTGCAATTTTTCTAGAAAAGAAAACGCCATTAGTGTTCAGTCAAAAGAAAACGAGCAAAGTATATTTAATCAATTGCACTCACCTCGAGAGCTGTTTAGCAATTTATTTCACCAGAATTGTCAAATTTTGTTTACATTTTAATGTTTATTTATATTAATTTGTTATCAAAAATATTTTCAATAATTGAAAAAGTAATAACGCAAAGGAAAAATAAACAATTTAAATAATTATGTTCATGTTTGTATGACATATTCCTCTTGTTTTGCTTTTTTTATAAAAATTATTTAATAGCTTTATTGCAAGGCGAATTCATGCCAGGTGAACTCGAAAACGCAGCTGACTCAATGTCTTTTATCATCTTTTATTGTCAAAATGTGCTTTTTGGTACATTTTTCTGATTTTAAATTTGACTCAAGGCGAATTCATAACAGGTGGTCTTGACAGCTCAGCTGAATATTTTTTGCTCCTTGCATTTTGATCTGTTTTGTTTCTCAAAATTTGTTCATGTTTGATTTATATATAGTGTTTGACGTTTGATTTTGACAAAGAAAGCAGGTATTTTTCAAAGCGAATTAAGCCGACTCTACCTGTTATGAATTTGCCTTGATTAGTCTTGAACAGTTTTGACATTCAAGAATGTTATTTGTCGGGGCGAATTCTCTGTATGCATTTACCTTACTCTGTTCATTTACGTGTCCATTAGGAACAACCCACGAGAGATGAACCCTTTCCCTCTCTTTGTGGAAAACCGGGTTAAATCTGTTCTGTAACATAAACAAATTTTAAAAGAAAAAATTCATTATAATCCTTGAAATATTTTCTCGCATCTTTGACGCTACAAAACGCCCCTGGGCGGCTACAACCCTTGAAAAATTTCTAGAAAAGGCAAATTATTCATTTGTATCTTCGGCATGTCCTGAAATTTTTAGAGGATCTCTTAAGTACGAGGGCAGTTCTATAGTTCCGCGACTTTTTATGTTTAAATCCAACACGTCCTGTTAAATTGCGTATGGATGTGTTAAAAATGACAGTTGCAAAAGGTCCAATTCATCTGAATCGCTGGACAGTGTAGAAAGAGACAACAATAAAATATAAAATACTATGAATAAAGGGATGAACTAAAACAAAAATAAAAAAAATTATACACGAAAAATGCTTATACGAGTATATTCATGAAACTTGAGATTTTTTAATTTTTACTGAACTAAGAAGTCATTGATAAATGTTTAGTGCGGTTATGTGTTGTTCTTTTATCTTATTTAATACAAAATATTACATACTACCAAAACCAAAGACAAGGCAAATAATTTTTTCATTTCTCCTTCGTTAATGGTGCGTATAGAGCAAACATCTTTACGCTATGCCCCAGGCAGGACCCGAATGATCGTTGTCGCCAGCGTTGACTCGACCGAAAAATATTTTTTACCAAAAGTTCTTAAAAAAGTAACCGAATACGAAAATAAATATCCAAAATATAATTTTCTTCTAATATATTTAAAATATTGTTTTTTGTACTTTAAATGTATTCGCATAAGCGAAGCCCGTTTGATAGAAAGGATCTCCTGATTGTAATGAAATATTCTCTATTCTTACTTTGTGGTAATTTCAAGGGTTCTCAGTTAGCTTAAGGGATTTTATGATTTTATGATTACAATATGATTTTATCACTCTATGCGAAAAATGGACATCTAACATACACATCTAGTAGGTGTGAAAATATCGGATTTTTATGACTGTTCTTTTACCACCAAAAAAGGAACAAAACATCTTTTATTCGTATGTATCATGAACTTTTTTTAAATTTTGATTTAATACAGTATTGGTAAATAAGTGCGATATGATTCAGCGAAAGATCTCTCAATTGCAACGCATTTTCTTAGTAAAGACTCACATTTTAGTCTCACAAATGCCGCTCAAAGGAAAAACTTGGAGTTAAACTTTCAAAAACATTTTAGAAAGACAATTCCGAAACATTGAATTAAATAAATTATCATAAATAATCAAAAAATTTACAGCGATGGAACCAAGGACAAGTTTAATATAATTTGATTTTTTACAAAGGAAATCATTTTACTTTATAGAACAGTATTTCAATGTGAGCAATTCGCTTAAACGAAATGGTTTTAAGAAATTTTCTGTTTTTGTTTTACCAAATTTCACTGTATATCCTTATCAATACTTATATATGCAATAAAGAAAATCTGATCAATCGAAATAATTTATCATTCTAATTGATTATGTACATTGTACAAATTTAACGTGTCAATATAAAAAATAAAATTAAAAATTGGTGCTTTTTACGGGAATTGCTAAAATTTTAGTATTTTAAATTTTTATTCGCAAATTTTCCCAAAATTGATATTTTACATATTTAGTAAAACATTAATAATTTTGTTAAAAACAAATTGAAATTGATTATTGAGGGGTATAACAGTGGAATGCGCATGGGAACAAGCTATACCCCTCAATAATCAATTTAAATTTGTTTTTAACAAAGTTGTTAATGTTTTACTAAATTTGTAAAACATCAATTTTGGGAAAAAGTGCGAATAAATATTTGGAATACTAAAATTAAAAATTGTTGGGTTGAAAAAAAATTCACAAGTACGCAATGGAAATAAAAGTGGCCAATTTTGGTCAAAAGTAACCAAAGTGACAACGCTTATTGTCGCTTTTTTATGATCAAACAAAAACAAAAAACATTGCCTTTTTTCGGCATTTGAAATATTTTCAGTACACTTTGAACATTTTTGCATTATTCTGTTCGAATGTTAAAATGTGGGGAGTTGAGTGGGAACAACATTTTTTTCTTTAAGTATATTTAACGAAGCTGAATGCCTTATATGCAATCAGAGAAATTTTTTTCAACATATCTACTGGTATGTATGAAGCATAAAATTTCTCCCAGTGTGTTCACAATACTCACACATTATTAAGCTTGCTCTCTTGTGGTATAGAGTAAGTCGCAAATAGCGTATCTTTCTTTCCGTCATCTCTGTATGCTTTGTGACTATGTTGAGAAATAAAACGCTTTTTTGCGGATAAAAATTCATTTTATTGAGAAAGTCACGGAATTATCAAACTGCCCTCGTATATTAACCTTTGAGCAATTAAATTAAAATTAGGTGTTTCTAAAAATTAACATGTAAATTATAAAATACCACATTCCATGGCGTCAGTTAGTTGATTAGAAACGTTTATTTTATCAACTGCTAAATATTAAAAGATATGATTTCGTTAAGTAAATTTTTTTTGTGAGAATTCCAAAACAGTACGTCTTCACGAGCTATCGACATGAACACGACATGAACATAACGTCGGCAGAGCAGCAGTATTATTATGTCCAAGTTTTTGAATGTAGCGAATACGTGTAGTAGATGATCATGTTCATGTTTTAAAACCCATATAATTTTCTGATTGTGTAATAGAGATAAAATTTAATTTTTTGCGCTGTCTCTTTTACTCTCCTATAAAAATTACATTTGATGTCGAACATAGTTGCTCCAGCCATATGCTCGGGGCATGGTTACCTTTGGGATTTTTTTGAAAAGTCGCACAAATAAAGTCGAACAAAAACGTCGTTTTGGAAAATAAAAGTTGCACATATTTTTTTTTAAACTTTTTCTTAACAATAAAAAGCACAAATAAATAAAAAAACAATTGAAACAAAAAAAATCTTATTACAGAATCCATGTTTATCATATTTCATAACAAATGCAGTTGCATTATATATTCATCTATACATGTTTTCATGTATTCTAAACAAGTTTAGTTAAGTTTAATAAACTTGGCTGTCAAGGTGAAAGGACTTCTGTCAAAAACCAAGCCAAGAAAAGATTATTGTTTGATTTACTAAAAGCTATTTACAAAGAATGCAAAAAGAGCGCTTTGCTATTTATACTCCAGCTTCCAGTCTCTCGAACAGTATTGCAAATTTTTACTTTTCTTGGAAGGACCTGCAACCTGCTGTGTTGTTAACGTTATTCTTTTCAGACTCCGTGGTCTCTTCTGCCACTAAAAACGTATTTCTAGCTTTATTTTCTTTTTCGTTTTCAGACTTTCTTTTCGTTTTAACAAGAAATCTTATTTTAAAGAATGCTCATGTCTTATGACAAATTTTGTAAAATAAGCACTTCAAAACCCACAATTTCTTACTTTAAAAAGCTTTTTTTGGCGAAAACTGTTCTTTGAAACATTTACCGAAAATTTGTGAACAATTTCTTGAATACATTGTGTACATGACAAGGTTGCAAAAAAGTGATAAAAGTGTTCCCAAATGAACAATAATCTGAAATTTGCTTTTATATTTGACGACTTTTTTTTATAAATTTACTGCAAATTAAATGTTATCTGTGAGAAACAAAAAAGGGCAAAAAGATGCAGCAAAATTAAAATATGTCGCAAAGGTCGCTAATAAAAAAGTCTAACGAAAAGTAGTAGACCGGTAAAGAGAACGGTAAAATTGTGACTTTAGTCTGGTGAACGGTAACCCTGGCTCGGGCATTGATGGAACATGGACATGAGCGGTCTACATTAGCCATATGCGATGCGATGTTCGACATGATGTTCATACCAAGTTGATGGCTAATGGAGACCCCCAGTACTCGTAAGCGTGTGCTTATGTTTTCCCCCTTCAAGTGCATGCACATAAAATTTAAATAATCAATCTTTTACAACTCGAAAAAATGTAATCTTTTTTTGAAAATATGTATGTTCGATAAACCTTCAATAGTGCTGATAAGATTTACTGTTGAGATTGAAAAGTACAGATAATATAAATATGTACATAAGTATGTAAATACACACGTTTCTGTTCATATACATATACATAAATATTGATATATAAAACATTGTATATACATAAATATTATACTCATAAACCCAGCGAAATTAGTATAAATGAATCAAATTGTGTGAATTAAATTTGATGAATAAAATGATGAATGCAATCAAAACTACATAAGTATTACGATGATGAATAACTTTCCGGTTATCTTTAATATATAATTGCAAAGCTTTCTTAATAGTAAAGTACGTTGGATTTTCAACTTTTTCTTAAGTACTCGGATGTAGAAGTTGTGCTTGGCACAAAATCACAAATTTCTTACATTTAAACTTATTTCATGGGAAAAGTAAAAGTAAATAAATATATGTACATATGTATGTACATATGTGTAAATAGATTTGTAAACAATTAACAAACGTCCTAAATATTTGCTCTACTGCAATATATTCTAGATGGAAACAACAGTAATGTCGTGGACGATCAAGAATGTTCTGACAATGGTACATTATGTTTATTTGAACGAGATGCTTGGCGCGCTCATCCGCAGAAGGGTAATTTGGATAAACAAATATTACCACTGCATCGTGTCGTTATATCGCATACAGCCTCAGAGCCCTGCGAGTCTCTAGTAAGTAATTAAGCTACAGATGAAAGCCTGTAACAACATCTAGAAACAAAATCCAACTATGAACAATGAATTCTAAATAATTACAGAAAATCTGTGCCGCACGTGTCAGAGTTATACAAGAATTTCATATGAATTCGCTGAGATGGGATGATATCGCTTACAATTTTCTTATAAGCAGTGATGGTGGTGTGTATGTGGGTCGTGGTTGGGACTACGTAGGCGCCCATACGAAGGGCTATAACTACGATAGTGTTGGCATTACATTTATCGGTACATACATTTCGATAGCACCTACTGAAGTGCAGTTGAATGCATGTCTCTTGCTGTTGGATGAGGGACTGCGTCTCAAGAAATTGTCACCAGATTATCGACTATATGGTGCACGACAGTTGGGAGCAACTGAGAGTCCAGGCGAGATGCTGTACAGACGTATTAAACAATGGCCACATTGGTCAGAGGATATAAAACTGACGTAACTAAGGGCAAAATCACATAATTTCAAAAGTTATATGTTCTCATAAAGAACTCATATGTACTCCTACATAATAGCATGTATGTAATACGACTTGTCAAATGGCAAAAAAGTACATGTTTTAAGTGCAAACTTGACCTTTGATAACAACTAAGAAATTTGTAAATACAGAATGAAATGGCTGTTTACTGATTCAGCTGTTAGAAACTACAGAACCTATTTGTATATTAGGTGCGTTCGAGTACTTTCGCAGCAAAATGCTGTAAATGAGTAATTACTGAGTAAACTGAATAATTTACTCTCCAAAAAACTCTTGCCCAAAAAAGTACGCGAACGGAAAAATTTTAAAAATTAGAAAATTAAGGAAAAACAGGTTGGTTGCAAATCAATATAGTGTTGAAATATATTTACACTTTGGACTACTCAACTCCTTTTCTTGTTGGTACTCGATGCAATATTTATTATAACTTGAATATTTTAAGAAAACATAAACAAATTATTTTCTGTAATCTTTTCCATAAGTTTATTTTTATTTTATTTGATTTTCCTAATTTGTGTCTGATTAAATTTATTCAAAACTATGTGATTATTTGTTTCTGCTATTGACTACCTTAGAAGCGAATGCAGTACAAAGTAACCATGTAGTTAACACTTTCACAACTTCAAAGAATTAAAACAATACAAAGAAAAGGAAGTTCAAAAGCTGTTATGAACACTTATTTACTTTTAAAAGGCATATAAATATGTGTCGTTCATTGTAACTGTGAATTATCTCCTTGTAATTAAATTTCGAGAAAACGAGCCTTTTGAAAATCATTGTGTAGGAAAGGAAAACAATTTTTTATCTATTGGGGACTTGGTGCCAATATAAGAGTTGCTTCACTATTACTATGAAAGATATGACTAAATGTGGTACTGTTCACCTCAGTGAACAAACAAAAAAACTTCACGTCCATCACTGGTTACAATTAATAACCCGCAATTGCAACCAACTGCAGCCAGCAGCAATAAACAAAATCGTTTCAATAATTTTATACGTTTTTGACATTCGTTTTCCAACATCAACCCAAAATAGAAGTCGTGGGAGTTCTAAAACCGGCAAACTTACACAATCGTGTAAAGCAAAACCAGTAAATATAAAATCTAAGTTACAGCAGTGTACTTAAAAAGTATTGTGAAACCGATGAAACAATGTCCAATGCGACCTCAAAACCTCTTTCGAAAAATCTGAAAAAATCACAAAAATATTTTATCCTATAAGCTTTCCAAAAATGCTGCGGTACTAATAAAAATCTAAAAAAAAATTTTTTTGGACACACTAATATACATACACTTGTATTTATTGAAATATATAACTTTACCCCCATATACATATATTTTCCTATATAAGAAAACCGCAAAGATCAATAAATATATACTCGGATACATATACGTTTTATAACGTTTTGAGAATATCCAAGAGTTTTGTTATTGGAAGTTCCCGCTTAAGGCCTGCGATATATCGCACACTCTCCAAACCGTTTAAATAGGTACTATTCTACAAAAATATGTATATATTAAAAATATGGAGTTACACCGCTTTTACAATAAACGACACACATTTGTTTAACAAGCGAATAGTTTAACAAAAATTATTCACTTTATATATTTTGTTATTTGATTATTTTAATTTTTCCTTCTTTTTAAATAATTTTTTCACAAACATTATACTTTTTGTTTTCTTACTTTTCTTTATTTACCTTCTGAATTATATGTATTTTTGTTTAATTAAATTTCACTAGCAAAAATTACTTTCACTTTGCGCTCTCAATTTATGTTCTCATTTGCTGTAATTTGTGTAAACGAACGCAATTTAGTAAAATGCAGTAAAGTTCACTAAAAATTTGTAAAAACTTTCGGGTACTCGAACGCACTTATTATAAAATTTATGCTCCGTTTCTATTTAATTATGTATGTATGTACTCAACTACAAATTATGTTTTTACCAAAATTCTTAAGATATTTTATATGAAACAAAGCTAGACAGATGTCTACTTCAATTTTAATTATGTATCTTAATTATTTGCATTTGTAATATTTCTTATTTAAATTATAATTATATATTTTTTAAATAATAAACAAAACCAAAAATGGAAAATAGACTATAATGCCAACTAGGCACGTGATCAATAAAACGAACGATCACATAATGATATCGAAACGTTATAATCGAGGTGATAAGAAGTATCAAAAGTGATATTAATTTTTGAAACATAAATTGTAGTGGCGGTATTCAATGTTTGGTGCAAATGCTTTTGCGAAAACGCAAATGCAAAATATCGTAGCTTTTTTGTAAAATCCAACAACAAAATACACAGAGTTGCCGTTAAATTTCACAAAAAAAGCTACGATATTTTGCATTTGCACTTTCGCAAGAGCATTTGCACCAAACACTGAATACCAACAGTGTTTTGGCACTGATATTGTTTCCTTCAGACATCGTTTTTCTAAATAAATATTATATCGTTTTCGCTATCATATTTAATTAGAAAAACGATAGCGAAATCGTCATTTTCCATTTATCTTATTTATCTCATACGATGTCTTTTACTTAAAGTTTAATTTAAAGTATTTTTTTCGAAAGTTTAAAATGACATATTTAATATTGTTACACAGTGTACAATTCGGCAGAGACCGCAGCTTCTGTGTGCGACCGCACACAACCACATAATATATTTGTGCGCGTGCGTTCGGGGCTTAGTTACCACTGAGTTAAACATATTTAAATATTTGGACATGGCGTCAGGCACGCAGCCATGAGTAAAAATTTGCAACCCTTTGCACTAAATCAGGCTCTATTTTTTTTGCAATCCCGAGCCGAATTTTGTCTTCCATCTAATTAATTGATGCCTGTAGACAACTAGGAGAACGCTACGTTGTTTCTGTACCACTACGTCCGTGCATTTTGTGTCCTCTAATGTGGGCCTCGTTAAAATTTAACACCTTTTTTTATTATTTGTTGATCCTCATAGGTGTTTAAAGCGGGTAACGAACGTAACTATCTAACTATGTATCTCTATTTTGATTGCTCTTCACCGAAATGGAAGCAACGACTGATTTTTAAGTCGGAGGTGAATTTCCTTTATTTACTCGAGCTTTCCCAGGCATTACACTGCTTAAGGGGTACCGCAATGTCCTGCTCTTTCTCTTACTCTATTTATTGTCTTTGTTAAAGACTTCTATGTCAAAATTATAATTTTATCTTTTCTTTTTGTGCCATTTGCCATTAAAAATCGTTCAATAACGGGCCAAGCCTAAAAGCATTTTTTTAACAATCTTCCAATGAAATCGTGTGAAGCACAGGACCTCTTGGATAGAAAGTAAAACTAAAGTTTTTAGAACTTAACTAACGTAATTCAGTTAAAATTTCTCAAACTATCAAATACGCGAACAAACCTTATGTAAATAAATTTCTAACTACTACAACTTTTTAGTTGAACTGAATTAATTAATGAACATAAGAAAGTATGCGATGAAAAAAAAACGATTTTTTGAATAGATTTTTAACTATTTGAAATATAGAAACTAGAAATATTTAAACTGGAGCATTTCTCAAGCCATGTCTTAAACATACTTATGTACATATGTATATTTGTGTTGCCAGTTGCTGACAGCAATATTCCCGATAACAGTCCACAACTGATAAATTGTACTTGCTAAAGGCGAAAACTCAGTTCAGACTGAAATTCAAATTTAAAATTAACGTGCAGATTAGTGCAGAGTTTTGTTTGTCATGCACACAAATTCACTTTTTCCCTTCATTACAATCAGTGATGCCAAGTGCTGGAGATAAAAAAGAAGCTAGTTCAGTCATTACAAAAAAAAAATTCAAGGAAAAAAATGCTCAAAAAAGGTTAAAAATAGGCAAACAAATTTATACATGATCACGCGTGATCGATCACACATGAGTGTGAGTAATTTTTTTCGCAATCACTTGATCATGATTATCGTGATTGAAATGTTCTTTGAAATTCCGAAAAGCGTTCGACTTTTCTGAAGTAGTACAAGCATAAATTATACATTATTAGCTGCAAGTTTTTTAAAACAGCTTTGATTAGTTCATATGATACATTTTCTTCGTGATTATTTCACGAGCGCAAGTCTAGTGGCTGCAATGAATTTTACACGCGTTCATGAGTAAAATATTTTTTTCGTGAGTGATTGTATCTCTAATAAATTACACTCTTAAGAATTAAACACGACAACACTGTTTCCAATGGCACTTAATAGACCTACACTAAGGGCCATTAACACAAAGTTCAGTTATGTTTATTTATTTTTAAAGTTTACTAACTTTCAGTTTGTCAAAACTTAAATTTTAATTAGAAACTAAAAAAGTTTCATTAACTTACAGTTATTAACTATTGTGAATCACACCAGGAATTTATTTATGGGAAATGCAAAAAAAGCAAATAACACCATCATCCAAGGACATCTGAACACGATTTCTGCACAAAGATGTGCATTTTTCAGATGTTAATGCTTAAATCACAATTTTTTTAAAGAATTTATGAATTTTTTTTTTAATTTTTTTAAATAATTAATTTTTAAATGTCATATTTTTTTCAAGTTAAAAATGTAAACTCAGAAAGTATTTCAGTTAATTTTATTTAAAAGTTAAATCTTAACAGAGCTTCGTGTTAATGAATTTCCACTAACCAAAGTTAAAGTTTTGAGTTTAGTGTTAACTTCAAGTTAACTTTTTTATTGTGAACGGCCCTAAAGCATATTTTAAATTTTAAGTAGAAAAAAATAATATTAAAAAAAAGAATTTTTAGTTATTAAATCAGAAGACGACGAAGTAAATGATCGGCTTTGAACTGGATGCACCACTGACTGTTTGATTTATTAAACTACTACATCAAATTTACTATATCGCACTTGTTCAACAAAAGTGTAATAACTCGAAATTTTTACTTTTTAAATTTTTATGAAAAATTTACAGATTATATTTACATGTACCAGCTGTAAAAAATTTGTGTTCTTTTGTCTACATTTTGGTAGCAAAATGAAAGACTTAAAAATTATATTTCATTTAATCTTCAGTGTAAATTCAGAAAGTATTGTTAAACAAGTGCGATATGTTTGTACATTAAAAATATAATTATATAAAAAACATTTTTTTCTATAATTTCAAGCTCAAGACAATAAGGGAGGTGGGTATGTTTTGCGAATAGTACCTCGAGATGGTTGGCTTTCCCAGCCGCCAGTTAATCCGTGGGTCAAACTAAAACTTCCCGTTGAACGTGTCATTGTCATACCAACAAGAACTTCAGAATGTGAAACGCAGGTCGGTAACATGCTATAATTGATCTTATAGAACTATTAAAAATTTAATATTATGTTTATTCAGGCTTCCTGTACTTATACGGTTCGCATTACACAAACTTATAATATTGAGTCTCAACAACAGGATGATATTATCTATAATTTTTTAATTGGCGGTGATGGAAATGTGTACGAGGGCCGTGGTTGGGATAATCGGGGTTCCGTTGTCAAAGGTTTCAACGACGACAGCATAAGTTTGGCCTATATCGGGTCTTTTAAAAAGCAACCACCATCCTATAAACAACTCAATGTTACCAAACTGCTATTGCAAGAAGGAGTTCGTTTGAAAAAGCTTTCAGAAAACTATAAAATTATTGCAGCTAATAAACTGGATCCGACTTCAGTTGCAACTTTGGCAGATGCTTTGTATAAAAGTTTTGAAAATTGGCCACATTGGTCAGATAAATAGATTCGATTAGTCATTTTAAATTAAGTATATTAAGTTTATTTAGTAATTATAATAAGTAGTAAGTATGTATGGATATTGTGTAGGTGCTAATACTGGTAAAGTACTCTGCGGTTCTAGTGAATATATGTACATGTACGAGTAGTAATTAAATTAGTATTAATTTCCAATTTCCAAATTGATACTTTTAAGGAAAGTCGCCCGTTCGCCGATGCCAAATTTGGAAATTCTTTTTTTGTTATAAATGAAATTGGTACAAAAGAAAGTTTTCTTTCGATATCGACGACCAGGCAGTACTTAAGTTTTTTTTAGCTCCGGAATGATCACTATAGAGTGAGTGGGTCGATGATCCTCATCCAAACAGGAAGAATAAAATGAGCCGGTAGATAATTATAACCATACGAACGAAAATGTCCATTTTTTTTCTATAAAAATTTCAATAAAATGGATTCTTGTTCTAATACCGTCGAAGATAAAATTCGACATCGAATAATGACTCTTTGAGTTAAACGGTTAAAAGAGTGGTTTCTTAATTCGTAGAAGATATATTGTGGCGTTACTCACAAACGATTAATAAAGTTATTGTAGGTTAAATGTTGAATTTTTATATGGGAAAACCGGTTTTAATGTTCACATTAACTTTATTAAGCGTTTGTGAATAACGCCATTAATATTTAAAGTAAAGATGTTGCTGGTATTAGAAAAGGAACATATTCCAGCGAAGCAAACTGAGTAATTTCTTCAAAAAGCAACGCAGACAGTCCTTTGGAAACTGAATTATAGAAAATCTTTTAGGCTGATGTCAGTTAAAGTGAACGTTGTAAGCGGAGCGTAGTAGCTAGAAGCGATAACAAGTGCTAAACCAAAGCTACAAGATGTCAGAGCGAATGCTGAATTGAGCAAAGTGTGTTCTTTTGTTTATAATACTTTTCCGTGTTTTGTGATTGCTGCTTGTATATTTATGATAGACTCAGACGAGGAGCTTTTCATCACAATTAATAATTTTAATGTATTTGTTATTAAAAAGAAATGAATACACGAAATAAATAGAAATTATTCAATATTGTACGAAATTCAATATAAATAGACAAAAAAAAAAGACAGAGTATGACATATTTCTGCTCATTGATTTGGACTCAATTCTGAGAATTTTCTGTACATTTAATATTTTGTTCAAATCGATGCACCCATTTAGAAGTTATTTAGTTATTTCCAGTTTTGTGTCAAAAATCTCTTATACTTTTTACAACAATCACTCATTTGTATTCGATGATGACGTAGATGCGCAGTAGAAAATTTTATTGTACGGCTGAGTGCGCAATCTTGTTTATTTTTATTAATGCTACATTCTGACACATTTTGAGCGGTCACATAAGAAAACCAAGCTGTGGTTCGTAGAGGATTGCGGCGTTGTATCGCTTATAGCCTAAGGCGGATGTCAGAGTGTGCGCTATAAGCGGAGCGTACCTAGAAGCAGTAATAGTTTGTGCTACATCATGCTAGAAGGTGTCAGAGTGAATGCTATACTGAACTTGAAATACATTTTTTATAAAAAAAGGAATACATGGAATAAACAGAAGTCGATCAGATAGAAGCGAGTTTCATTATTTGTATGATGAACTTAGAAAGTGTCCTGAAAAATGTTTGAACTATACAAGAATGTCAATAAACACTTTTGAAATTAGAAAGAAAAATGGTACATGAGATAAAAACAACGTTAATTTAACGTAAATTAGTTATGGTATCATTTGAATATTGATCGTGGTGAAGGTGCGTTTGCTTTAAAAGCAACGAATAATACCTTCCACAATACAAATAACTCTCGTATCCTTTTTGGAGTCATAATTTGTATGAATACAAATTTGAAATCACATTCAATCGAGCCACCTAAAAAGTGGCGGATACATGGAAACACACATGAACACTGATGATGGGAGTGTAGCGGCCTCCGAAAAACAACGTTATTTCTGTTCCGCCGTGTAAGTTGAAATTAATTGATGTTAAAATTTTCCCTTGCTCCTTTCGAATATTCACCCCTATTCTGCACTTCGTCGACGTTCCCGCATTCAGTTACATTCGAATCGAAAAATGGTATTCTAAAAAAAAATTAATCGAAAGAAAAAGAAGACGAGAAGAGTTTGTTTAAACCAGCTGCTTTGCTATAAAATCTAAGAAATTGAAACAGAAAAAATAAGCAATTTTGTAAACATTGTAATTTTTTTTAAGTGAAAAATTAAATGTGGTGAAAATAATAGTGATAAATATATAAAAAAATAAATATTGTAGTAACTATAATTAAATAAACACAATAGTTAAATACGGAAATTAAGAAAAAGCTAGAATATGAGTAAAAGGTATTTGTGCCCAAACTATTCCAGTGTGAAGAATCTATTAGTGCCAGAGGTGATATTTTTATTTTATATGTATCATTTGGAACTTCATCGCAGAACGCCTGCACTTTTACTTTGGGATGATTTGCCATTAAATTTACCAGCTTTTCATATCGCTCAGGTGTTGTGATTTTCGACACGCAATTAATTAAATAAAGCTTTAAAATTTGAACAAAAAATAAAGAATTTGTTACAAAATAATTTTTTAGCATTCTATAGTTACATTTTAAATAATTATAAAATTTTTTTTAACTACAAAAAATCAAAATCGAGACACTTTCCGTTAGTGAGCAAAAACGTAATTGCGATCGTAATGCAGAATACATACAATCGAAAAAGAAATCGAAATAATACGGGGACCAGAACGCAGAATATCAAATTTCTAAAGCGGAAAAAATTTCGATTCGAATCGAAACGCAGAATAGGGGTGATTGTCTCATGTCCAATTCTTTCTCACTAAAAGTGTTACTAACTTTAGCCAAAATAATATGTGCTGAATTCAAATCCGGGTTTCGTTTTTCAAAATTGGTTCTAGTTTGTGAGTTCGCACATGTTGGAAGCATTCAGCTGTTGATGTCGTTAGCAACATTATTAAATTTGCATTTTTAAAGTCTCTTCTATAGCACTTGTGAACCCACAGAACATTTTCTTGCCACCTCTTCACATAAAGCTTGGCCTTATCAAAAACTTTGTCAAAGCGCTCGACCGTGATGGACCGGCTTTTGAGTGCTTGACCAAGTTAATTCCCAAATTGTCGCACGCCAAAATTAAAGAGGGAATATTTGTCGGACCTGACATTCGAAAATTAATGGCCGACAGAAACTTTACAAAATCTTTAACGCCCAATGAAGCAGCAGCTTGGGTATCATTTCAAGATGTTGTTCACAACTTTCTCGGTAACCGCATATCGCCGGATTTCAAGCAGATAATCGACAGTTTGTTTCAAAATTATTGCAAGATTGGAGCTCAAATGGAGCGGCGATATTCCCTTCAGTACGTACATTCCTTCAACGTGTTGGTGTTATTGCATCATTTAGAGAGCATCCACATTTCAACGGATGGTTTGCTCAGAAGGACGATTATGTGCGCCATAAATCACGAAGTCTTGTAAAGGGTCCACCATCTAACGTTTTTTTTTTCAACTAGTGCTTATTTCGTGAATGGTATCACTTAGCTCATGTCTGATTTGACAGATAATTAGTTTTATCCTTCCGCTGAACGAATATGGTTGTGTATACGCTTGAACAACGCTTCGTTAAGTGGGCCTGCGATCGACTTACAGAAGATGCCGATGTTGCCAAAAAAAATCATATTTTCAGATGAAGCTCATTTTGATCTTGGCGGGTATGTAAACAAGCAAAATTGTCGCATTTTGGGGCACAGAAAACCCGCACGCATACATTGAAAAGCCGACGCACCTAAAACGAGTCACTGTTTGGTGCGGATTTTGGTGCAGAGGCATAATTGGGCCAGTGTTCTTCGAAAATGAGCAAGGAGTGACCGTTACAGTCAATGGCGATCGTTATCGGGGCATGTTGAACGAATTTTTGTTCACAAAAATTGAAGAGGAGGATATTGGCAACATTTGGTTTCAACAGGACGGCGCTACGTGCCACACAGCCGAAGCTACACTCGATGTTTCGCGCCCTGTTTTTGAAGATCGCATTATCAGCCGCAGAGCTGATGTCGTTTGGCCACCTCGGAGCTGCGATTTGACACCGTTGGACTATTATTTGTGGGGTGCCGTCAAAGATAAGTGTTACGCTGACAAGCCAGAGATAATTGACGCTTTAAAGGTCAATATTCGTGAAGCTATTGGTGAAATACAGCTGCACACAATCGATAATGTGCTTAAAAATTGGACCGATCGTGTAGGCTACTGCATGGCTAGCCGAGACAGCCATTTTAATGAAATTATTTTTCATTATTAACCGGAAGGATTGTACTTTCAAATAAAAAAAGAAATTTGAGAAAATATTCAGTAGTTTTTTTTATAGCTTTTTCAAAAAAAAAAGTTATCTGGCGGACCCTTTATAAACTGTGCGAACTGATGACAGACTTTCAAAGTAAATCCGACTGTTTTGGTAGCGTTGCTCAAGCATCAATCTACGAGTATCTATTCATAATGATTTGTCAGAGTATATTAATCATAAATAAGAAAAAGTGAACGCAGTAGGACAGTTAATCTTTTCGTAAGTTCTATAAAATCATTTTTGGTTTTAAGTAAAAATAAGCTTAAAAACTATTTTAGCCTCAACGTCGTTATTAAGCAGTCGTATTCATAAAGAGGTTATTAACTAACAATTATTTTTAGGAAATAGTAGCTTTGTAAATTTATTAATCGAGATTGCCGCGATATCTATTTTTAAAGATTTTCAAAAACGTTTGTTGGTTGAGGGTTTTTTAGCTAGTTTATATATATGAATTTCATTGGTGCTAAAGCCAAGTCATCAGTAGACCTTAAACTATATTTTTGAAAACCACAAACAACAAACAAAAGTTTTTATTAGCTTTGTGCGTTAAAAGAGTTTTAAAGTGTCGCATGAAGTTGTGTAAAGTTTCTCTGTTTACATTTGAAATTAAGGTAGCAGCTTGTACTACTAAGTCTTTTTCTATATCTTTTTTATTATTGTATAATTAATTCTCAACATTTTGCTGTGTTAAATTTAAAGTATCAATAAATGAATTCAAAATAAATTTTTATTTTATTTTTGCCTATAAATTTTGAAATTGTAAGAGCTTTATTCGTATCCAGCATGTCTACTTTCTTCTATAATATATTTATATTATTTGCTTCAAAATAATTGAAGCACTAAAGCAATGATGCGCAAAAAAAATAAAAATGTATTTGTATTAAAGAGTAAAATAAAGTTGCAATGGGTGAGAAGTTGCGTAATTTAAAAATAAAATTATGTCATTTGTTAATAGTTTGAATAATTTGTAAATAAGCAATTTATTTCAATTTGGAGTAAAAAATTCATTTTAGAGTGTTGTGAATAAATTCAATATAAAACAAAATTTTTAATGGTTATTG
This sequence comes from Gymnocheta viridis, assembly GCA_956483585.1. Lineage (NCBI taxonomy): Eukaryota > Metazoa > Arthropoda > Insecta > Diptera > Tachinidae > Gymnocheta > Gymnocheta viridis. The sequence continues at coordinate 91,300,335 of OY101442.1, read as the reverse complement.
TTTTATTATTCATTACTTTTTGTTTGCAGAATTTAAATGGGTAAAACAATTAAATAATAAAAATAGGAAATCAAAAAATATAACTGGAAGATTAATAAGTTTGGTAATGGAAAAATGTCAGGCAGATTGATAATTTAGAAAAATTTGCAGAGTCACAGACTAATGAAAAATTATAAAGATGAGAGTATGTTTAATTTTTTTTATTGTTTGAACTCAAATGTGTAGCAGCATGTATTCTTTGTATGCGTTTAGATATGATTCCTACTTATTGATATGATTCCTACTCTTTCTTCTTTGAACTTTCACTTTTGTTCACAAAACTCTTGACACAATTAATCAGGTACATGCATCACTGCAACAAGCTCCATACATAAGAATGGTTGTTAATTTTTTTTTATATAAAGTTTGACAATACTAGATGATGCACATATGATTAGCTGTTGACTTGGATGTACCTGTATTATTCTGCCATGACACAAGTCATGTCATGTTGACGACATTTGCTCGCAAAGGCCTTAAGGCTTAAAATTACGAATGAGAAAACAAATGACAGTACATGCATCTGATTATTCATTTCTTTTCCCCTCGTCACTCTTGCCTATAAAGTAGCAATCGTGTCAATAAGACATTGACGTGTGTAAACGCAGATCTTGTGTTATCGGATAAATCGGTTTTTTCAAAATTACAGAAAAATCTAAATCGCCCAAAAATTATAGCTAAAGAGAACGGCTAGGCAATGCTTGGTTAGGAAAGTTCAGGAGTCCGGAAAACAATTCAGCATAAAAACTGAATAAATCGAAGACATTAAAAACGCTTGGTCAACTATTTCCTTAAATTATATTAAAAAACTTTACAATTAAATACCGAATGATTTTCCGAATTGATTTCAAGCAAAGACGGCACCACGCATTACTAATTATCCTTAAAACTGTTTAAGATAAATGATGTAAGTACTAAAAAGCCATATAGTTGATCAAAATACGAATTAAATTGAAATTATAGCGGATGGTGCTATCCTGATGACCAATTTTTCAATGGATTTTTAATATATAGTTTTTCTAAAAAATTAATTAAAATATTATCTTCAATGCTACAGCAGTCTTTGTTGTTTTATTTTAAAGAGAATCTATTAAAGTCTACTGGATACAAATTTCAAGATTATTGCTCAATTGCTTCAGTAATATTTAATCTTTACGGTCAATGAAAGGGGGCGGCGGGAAATCATTTTCAGGTTCATTTAAAAAATTATAAATGTTAATTTTCAAAAACAACTTTTTGTGCAACTCAAATGTTAAGCTGGTTGGGAAAGCGAAAGCGAATGAATACTTGCCCGGATGTATATAAATTTATTATCCGATTAGTAATTGGCACACTGAACAAAATTATGGACCAATTTTATTGCATATTTTACAGGAAAAATCGAAATCTGATATTTGAAAATATATTTCATGATTCAAAATGCTTTTGGTAATATGCAATGCCTTTTACGCTATAAAACATTAACAAAAGAGGGAATACATTTAGAAAGGCATTTGATACCTTTCATAGAACTCTATGAATAACTTTTTGTTTGTGAAAAAATACATTTTTGAGTTTTAATTGCGACGGGAGTAAAAGCATTTTGGTGCTAAAGGATTTTCGATAAGGAATTATAATTTATTTATATGTATTTTCTTTTCCTCTCAGTCCTCAGATATATTTATTTAAAAAGGATCCTATGGTTGCCAATAAAGTTACGAGTATGTAGATCTAAAATAAATTCATAATCTATTAGTAACATAATCTATTAGTTACATCACTAGTGCGTGAATATGTAAAAAATTATAGATTTACAAACAGTTCCATAATTTCGAATGTTATCTTTCGCTTTCATTCTAAGAGAAAAACAACTTACTAAATAAAATAAAGAACTAAATAAAATAGGTTGTTAATGGAACGCAAATCAGTTGTTTTTTTTCGTTAATTTATTTTAATTTTATAGTTCCAGCGAACCATAAAATTCGTCATTGGCAGAGGGTTGTTAAAAAATAAATATGTACGTAAAATAAAATACATATTAAATGATAAAATTTGATAGATACACGTATTAAGAAAAAAGTGCATGAATTTGAAGACCACGTCTACGTGCTGTACGCGCTTGAAAATTATTTTAAAATAAAAATATGAAATACAGAACGCTACATTGTGCTTAAGCCTAGTCTTGTCGATAACCTCTTACCATTTAGTTCTCCCCTTGGTCGGGCCAGATCACAATGCCCAATAGAAGAAAAAGCGAATAAGTACGAGTATATTATATAAATAGGCAAAGACAAATTTTTAGATCCCTTTTTCTCGTTTGTTTGCCAACCAATTTTCTTCATTCTTCTACCAAATGGTAGACTTCGTTGAGGTTTAGTGACCCGACAATATATTATTTAAATCGGTGTAGTAATAAAGGAATAAAAGGCTTGTAAAGTTGATACCACTACAAATGCTAAAAATACACATAAGCAGAGCAATGAGAATGCTTAAGAGTACCTACATATTTCTTGAATAATAAGATTATTCTTCTCCAAATGAGTGAAGTTGAAAAAGAAATCAGCATTGAAAGAGACGAGAATTAAATATGGATGAACATATTCATTACGTATGGATGTGTTACGCTGCAGTCGCACCATCAAATTCTTTTTCAATTCTACAAGATTTTTACACATATTGCTTTGCAAAATCTACAAAAATTGAAACTGTGACGTAGGCAAAAGAACAAAAACAATTGGTTGATTATTGAGTTCTTGTTACAACTTTTATATTGTTTAAACTTTTCATTTGTTTTAATGAAGGTTTAATATAATATCTCCAGTTGTTCTAAGAAATATTTGGGTTAAGTTCCCTGATGATCTGCACTAGTAACAGTGAAATGCGCATAGGAACAAGCTATACCCCTCAATAATCAATTTCAATTTGTTTTTAACAAAATGGTTAATGTTTTACTAAATATGTGAAATATTAATTTTGGGAAAAAGTGCGAATAAAAATTTAAAAGTGTAAATATATTTCAGCCTTACATTTATTTGCAATCAGCTGTTTCCTTAGTCTTTTTAAAATTTTTAAAATTTTTCCGCTCGCGTACTTTTTTGGGCGACAGCTTTTTTTGAGAGTTAATTTTTCAGTTTACTCAGAAATTACTCATTTACTGCATTTTAATGTAATGATACATTGTGATTAATATATTGGTTAAAATTTGTGACATTTTTTTTAGTCAGAAAGAATTGAATATGAGACAATGTTTCAAAGGAACAAAAGGAAAAATTAACATCAATTAATTTCAACTTATACGGCAGAACAGGAACAACGTAGTTTTTCGGGAGCCGCTACACTCCCATCATCAGTGGTCATGTGTGTTTCTGTTTTTACCTTCGAAAAAAATCTATTTGCTTTGTTCTAAAATTTTTCGTTGCCTAAAATTTATATTATTTATATGAAGTATATCAGATTATATCTTATTTAGTTTATTAAAATATTGATTCTCAAACAAAATGAAAAACAACGTTGTTTCTGTTCTGCCGTGTAAGTTGAAATTAATTAATGTTAAATTTTTCCTTGTTCCTGTAGAATACTGTCTCATGTCCAATTCTTTCTGACGTTAAATGTTACGAACTTTAGTCAAAAATAATAATCACTTTGGATTAAAAATCATTAAAATGAAATAAGACTGCTTCTCGTAAGAACTTCAGACTTGACGAGTCAAACCTGTCGTGTGTGAGCCGGCTCTAAGTTTCTCAGCTTGTGCTACGGAAGTAGTGCAAATCCAGATCTTTAATAGTTTTTTTTTATATAATGTTGAAACTTTAGATTCAATTTCCCAAAGAAAACTCCTTTAGAAATACGTGAAGATAACTTCGCAGTCATATTTTTCGTTCTATAATATTAAGACAAGTCGCTCCTCTATTGATTGCAAGGTTGTCATATCTAAAAAAAACTCCTTCTTCAGAAAACGAGTTCAAAGTTTGTAATTTACTCAGACCTCAATAGAAAAATAAAAATATATTCTTTTGTCAAGAGTATTAAACAAGATATTTGTATGAAATTTTTAACACAAGATGCTTAACGAAACGCCAAATAATTCCTTCGGTATTCTTAATTGAAAAATCACATTTTTTTGAGATATGACTACGCGCAATAAAAAAGCGATATGACTTTATGATACCTTGTGAATCCCCAATTATGTAGTTTAATTTAATCTTTTGTGATAAAAATTATACCAACAAATAATTTTTTAATTTATATTGTTTATATTTCTCGCTGATTCACCATGTTGAGTATGGGGTCGCACCTTTAGTCAGCTACAGTTTCAAATTATTTTTGTTTTGTTAACAAAAACCACAAAAAAATCAATATTGAGAAGTTACATTAAGTATTATTATAAGGAATTATAAAAAAACTAATAAAAAAACAAGTACCTTTTACTGACAAAAAGATCCTTACATAGAATCTACTACACCAGACATAATATCTAATATTTTTCTATCAAGGAATGTCAAATTTAATCGCAAAGAGAATTATCTTCCATTTAGACGTCAAATTAGTGTCATTGCAGTAAGTGCGTTCGTGTACCCAAAAGTTTTTTTTACAAATTTGTACACAAAATTTTTTTAACTTGCATGGAAATTTCTTTCGATTTTATAATTTACTAAATTGCGTTCGTTTACACAAAATACAGTAATGAGAATAAAAATTGAGAGATCAAAGTGGCAGTTCGTGGCTGAATATTTACACATTTTTACTGCACAAATTTTTTCTAGTAAAATTTTGAAAAACGAAAAAAATAAAAAATACATGATTCAAAAGTTAACCAAACAAAAGTAAGAAAACAAAATGTATAGAGTTTGTGAAAAAATTATTTAAAAAAAGATATGCAACGTCATAAATTTTAAGTGAATTAAATTCTTTAAATTCCATTATGTCTGCAACTAACAATGATAATATGAATTTAACAAGCTTTGAGGAAAATTTATCAAGCGGAGGAGAAAATATTAATCTTGTTAGTGACGATGACGAAAATATTATATTAAACATTCCAGTTGTTCAAAATACAACACAAGGTTCCCAATTAGACGAATTGTTGAATAATTAATGAATAATGGTAAAATATATTTAAGAAACAAATATTTGTAAGCCTAAAAAAATTAATGTTCAATTATTTCAATATAGGAACCATGTTAAATTAACATGGAATTTCCTGTAATTTTAACATCTTTTTATGTTATTTCAATATGGCTGTAACATTAATTCTAAATGGCTTAGTTGTTGATTCGACATTAAATTTATTGCGATTCAACATGAAATTCATGTTGTTATAAATTTCCTGAATATTGTTTCAATAAGGATCTTAATGTTATTTTGACATGACAATCTCTATGATTCAATTGGAGTGCAATGTCAATTCTACATGATTTCTAGTTGCTTTAAAGTGGATAACTCTGATTTTATTTTACTTTAGTATCATATTAAATTAACATGAAATGCTTATGAAGCAAAATTTTTAACAAAACTAGTTGAATCAACCTTGTTTTAGTTTATTTCACAATTATTTTTTTCTGTGTGTACGTTTTTATTTTTATCTCTATTGAAGCATATTTAAAAAAATACAAACTACGAAAAAAAAAAATTCTCGTTAAAAACCGAGAAAAATCAAACAAATAACTTGTACTTGTCCCAATTTCGGTAATTTCATACTACATTCTTAGCTTAAAAACAAAACAAGTTACAAAAAGATAAGAAGAACACATTGCAACTTCTTATAGTGTAGGGTATACAAATCTATTATCATTCTGCATGTATTTGTAATACATACGCACTAATACACCTCGAAAAAGAAAACTGAAATTGTTATATAAATTCAATTACAATGATGAAAGCACCATTAGAAATATTGACTCAACATCATAAAGACCGTTGTACAGCAGATTTCTTTTGGATTGAAAAATATTTAAAAAAAATGAATATAAATTGTGTCGTAAGCGTGTTCGGGCTGTTAAGTTTATTGTCATTAGTTTTGGGAGAGATAACACGACAAGAATGGAACGCTAAGGAACCAGCGAATCCTTTGACACCTCTGGAATTGCCAGTTGGACGAGTTATTATTGCTCATACGGCTAGAAATACATGCGATTCACAAGTAAGTAGTCACTGATTATTTTTATGATCCTGTTACGCTACAAAATAGAATTTCAGTGGATTCACAACAATAATAGTGAACGATATGCAGTTGAAATGAATGTAGAGATAATGTTAGGTGTTACTATGAGAAATCGTCTATATTTCAATTCAGATGTAAAATGAAAACAATATTAAGCAATTTCATTTTGGCATAAACTAAATTGTAATTGAAAAATTTAAACCATTATAGAATGTTGTCGTGATAAATTAAGCAAATTTGAATTACGGTATTTCGGAAAAATATACTTCAATTATACAGTCGAATCTCGATAATTTGAAATTCAAGGGATCAGAGAAAAAGTTCAAACAATAGAGATTTCATGTTGACGAAAGTTCAAATTATCAAAAGGAAGATAAAAATTCAAATTAACAAGAGTTTAATTAAAATTTTAAATTTAACCATATTCTGCAAATTTACTTTGTAGAATATGTACTAATAAATAAATAAAATAAAATAAAATTTATAGCGCGTCAGCGATCAATATGCCATTCAAATAATTACAAATTACCGAGGAGAACAAATTACATCATTTTTTTTCAATTTATTGAATTTTTTTTTCAAGGGACCTGCAAAACAGTTCAAATTATCGCGAGATTCAAATTGAGGAATTTTAAATTATCAAGGTTCGACTGTACCACTTATAAGAAAATGCTTCCTAAAATTATATTTGAGAGTTCAAAATTATTTGGCTCCGAAATTTGAAATTTCTGGTTTTCAAGTGCAATAAACTTTCTAAACAATTCAAAATGTATTCGTTAAAAGTAATAAATTTTAATATATTTTAAATTAATTTGAAGAACTGGTAAATTTTGGCAAAATTGTTTCATGAAAATTGTTTAAGAAATGAATACCTTTGTAAATCTACTTTCAATTGTGAAATTTTAAATATAAAAAACTAATTATTGGTGCCGGTTAACCAAGCCGGCAGTTAAGCTGATTTCACCCATGAACAGCGTTGCCACGACCGAAAAATTTTTTTTACCAAAAGTTCTTAAAAATGTAACCGAATACGAAAATAAATAACCAAAATTTTATTTTCTTCTTATATATTTAAAATAGTGTTTTTTGTATTTTAAAGGTATTTGCAATGCCCGTTTAATAGAAAAAGTCTCCTGATTGTAATGAAATATTCTCTATTCTTACTCTGTGGTAATTTCAAGGGTTCTCAGCTTAACGGAATATATCGCACTTGTTTATTGTATTAATCCCAAATATGATTTTATCACTTTATGCGAAAAATGGACATCTAACATACACATCTAGCAGGTGTAAAAATGTCGGATTTTTATTCCTTTTCGTTTACCACCAAAAAAGGAACAAAACATCTTTTATTCCCATTTGTCATGAACTTTTTTTAAATTTTGATTTAATACAGTATTGGTAAATAAGTGCGATATGATTCAGCTCAAAGGAAAAACTAGGAATTAAAATTTCAAACATTTTAGAAAGACAATTCTGAAACATTGAATTAAATAAATTATCATAAATAATCAAAAAATTTACAGCGATGGAACCAAGGACAAGTTTAATATGATTTAATTTTTTATAAAGGAAATCATTTTATTTGATAGAACAGTATTTCAATGTGAGCAATTCGCTTAAACGAAATGGTTTTAAGAAATTTTCGGTTTTCGTTTTACCAAATTTCACTGTATATCCTTATCAATACTTATATGAAAACAATTAAGAAAATCTGATCAATAGAAATAATTTATCATTCTAATTGATTATGTACATTGTACAAATTTAACATGTCAATATAAAAAATAAAATTACAAATTGGTGCTTTTTACGGGAATTGTTAAAATTTTAGTATTTTAAATTTTTATTCGCACTTTTTCCCAAAATTGATGTTTTACATATTTAGTAAAACATTAATAATTTTGTTAAAAACAAATTGAAATTGATTATTGAGGGGTATAACAGTGAAATGCGCATGGTAACAAGCTATACCCTTTAATAATCAATTGAAATTTGTTTTTAACAAAATTATTAATGTTTTACTAAATATTTTAAATATTAATGTTGGGAAAAAGTGCGAATAAAAATTTAAAATACTAAAATTAAAAATTGTTGGGTTGAAAAAATAACCAAAATGAAAAAAAATACAAAAGTACACAATGGAATAAAAAGGAACCAAAGTGGGACGCTGCCCATGAAGTTTTTGTCCCGACAAATTTGTTTCCATATATATTTTGATGTCTCTATTCTTGAGAGAGAGAAACGATTTTGTTCACAGAACTCTCATTTTGAAATGGTTTAATTGGCTAAATTTTAATTTTTGCGCAGGCAAAGTTCCACAAAGTTGTTTCAAAAGCGATTTTACAACAATTCTTTTATTATTTTTTTTTCATTGGTTATAATTTTGCTTTATTTAGTTCATTTCGTATTGACAGAAGCACTTGTCTTTTACAATATTTTCTACACAATTTGTCTTAGATTTTTATTTTTTATTTATATATTTCAAATGGAAGTCTAGATATTCCGGAATATATTTTTTAAATGAGCGAATCGTCTTACAGAAAATTATCAGTTAATAAAATTTTGTCCGGACCAAAATTTTGTCCAAAACAAATGGGTGAATTCAACTTGACTTAACATTCTGTTAAAAATAAAATCATAAGATATTCGGGCATGTGATGGAAATCGATCGATTTTATTAATTCTTACTCTTTTGTTGTGTTCGAAATTTAGAATACTTTGTTTTAGCTTAAATTCCATTCCCGTCGATATCCATTCGATTTATAGGACACCTATTTGGCAATTATACGTTTTGCGGAATCATGCGAATTGAAATCGTTCGATTTCCACCACATGCCAAAAAGAGAAAAGAGTCGTAATTCCCGTCCTAAATATGTCTACTTACAACCTTTTACATTATTGCGTGCTTGTTGTACTCGTATACTAATATTTCGATTTAATTTTATTATTTTAATTTAAGCATTAATTTGTATATTTTATTTAATATTTGAAATTAGACTGCATGTTCCGAAGAAGTTCGCACGATTCAAAACTTTCAAATGGAGACATCCCATTTCGATGACATCGCTTACAATTATCTGGTGGGAAATGATGGTAATATTTATGAAGGCCGCGGATCGCGTTATCAAGGTGCTGTAGCTAAGAACTATAATGCCGGGTCATTGGGAATTGCTTTTATGGGAAACTTTATCGAGCAGTTACCAAGTGAAACAGCCTTAGAAGCTGCCAAAGCATTATTCGAAAAATTGGTATCCTCGAACATATTAAAATCGGACTACAAAATCTATGGCCACAGTCAACTTTCGCCAACAGTTAGTCCCGGTGATGCTCTTTTAGCAGAAATTCAAAAGTGGCCTAATTGGTCCGAACAAATTTAACGTTAATGTTTTGAATGTTTTTTTATGTAAATAAAAAATAAAGAACTAATTTATATGAAAATGGTTTGGCTTTAATTATTTGTAAACATATGTACATTAAGAATACAACCAAATTTTGGCCCTGGTATTACGCAATAGCGAATATTGTGTTATTTACGAAAACAATTTTTTTGGGTCGTTTGAAAATAAAAACCGCACCCACAAAAGCGATTTTCTAAAATCCCTAAAGAAAAAACTTTAATAAAAAAATTGTTAATATTTTATTAATAAACGGAAAAAAATTAAAAAGTTTCTTAATTATTAAAGGACATGAATAATTTCACAAAAAAAACTGTGAGTTTTTGGCTAAGAGTACAAATTAAAATAAAAAAAAATAATTTTCCAACTTTACCGCATTTTGTGGGTGACCTTTTTTGAAAACCGCAAAAAATTGAAATAAGTTTTTTAATAGTTTTCAATGGCCATTTTGAAAAAATGGGAATAAGTTATACCCCTAATATATGTATGTACAGTAGAATCTCAGAAATTAGAACCACTTTGTGCACCCGGCATTTCAAATTTCTGAAAAGTTCGAATTTCTGGATATTTTTTTTACAGAAAATTATAAAATAATTATAACACTAGATATGTAAGCTTTATTTAAACATAAAACAGATTTTATTTATTAACATTTAATACATATTAAATTCATAGAAAAACATTTAAAAAGTTTTTTAATTATTCGGTATTTAATTGAATTTTAACATGAAATCAGTAATACTTGTTTGTTTTTTCTTATTTATTTGAACTCGATATCGAAGATATCGTTACGGACGTGCAAAAGGTTAGACTGGAAAATACATCACTGGTTTTGCACCATTTTATAACATTATTGATCCCCTCACACGTATGAACACTTTGACTCGAATTTTGTACAAGCATATCAAATTACACTAGTGCTGGCAAAGAATTGAGTAGTGGGTACCGAGTATCAAGTATTTTTTTTTGTTACTCAATACTCAAAAGTAGTTACTCGATACTTTCAGAGTTGTATTTTTAAGCAAGTTGAGTGGCTAAAATAGTGCATAAAAATACATCACTGTATAAAAAGACAACTACTCGTAGTTGTAAGATTCTTTAATCAAATCAAAACTAAATATTTTTTTTATTTAAAGTGATTATTTTTCGAACAAATTGGTTGTTTTTAGTAGTTTTTAATCCAAAGTGATTATTATTTTTTGGCTAATGTTCGTAACGCTTTTAGTCAGAAAGCTACTGGCTTGAGCCTTACAATGTTTGCTGTCACTTAACTAGTTAAAATTGATCAAATAAATCAAAAAACTCAAAGCAAACACCGATCTATCGAAAAAATCTTAGCTATTCATGGGCAATGGCAAACTTTACTTAAAACTTCTAAACGGAGAACTGATAATATCAACAACAAAAGGAGACAGACAGCCTTTATGGACGATTTAAATGATTTTTTTGATATAGCTGCATTTGACGCCTTAGAAAGAATAATGGAAGAAGATAAACAGTTCTTGATTCTACAAAGACAAAAGGGAAGGCCTGGATCAATGGCTGGCATTGATAAGGTAACAGTGGACAGAGAGAAGAGAAGATTACAACGTTTAGAGCAACAAAGTGAAAGAGAAAGGAAAGCCATAGCTGCTAGTACTACTACATCCCGACCTGCAGTCAATCAAATGGAAATCGATTTAAGCGGAAGTGTTTCTAATGATGGTTCACAACCAGACCCGTGCATAGAACAACCAGACCCATCCAGAGGTAAAAGGAATGTGATTAATGAGAGAGTAACAGCCGCTTTAGACAGATGCAAGATATCTGATCGGAACGCAATCCATTTAATAATCGCCATTGTTGATGCTCTTGGACATAATGCCAAAGATTTTATAATTAATCGTTCGACATTAATTTGAAAACAAATTACAAATTACAACCGTCAGATCCATTCGTAGTGCACTTCGATGGCAAATTGTTACCTGATGTTATGAGTTCAAAAAAAGTCGATCGTCAACCTGTTATCGTTTCTAATAGAAATGGTGATCAACTTCTGGGAATACCTCGCATTAATAATAGTACGGGTGCTGAAATATCATCAGTTGTATATGAGACATTAGCCAATTGGGGTTTACTCGACAACGTAAGGGCAGTTTGCTGCGACACTACTGCCGCAAATATGGGACGACTTAATGGTGCAGTGACCTTACTTGAACAGCAGATTGGGCGACCGCTGATCAAGTTTCCGTGTCGACATCACATATTTGAACTGGTTTTAAGAGCTGCGTTTGAGGAAAAACTTGGATCAACCTCAGCACCAGTGGTTCTTATTTTTAAAAGATTCAAAGATAAAAGGGATATGAAAAATATAAAATGAAATTAAAATATTTATAAACATATTCATATAATTGCAGGCGAAATGGACCATAAAGCATATACAACAGCTGTAGATGATGAAAAAACTAATATCGCGGAGGTATCTTCAACAATTGCGCAGTTTTGCAAACAGCAATTGGAAATGAAACACAACAGAGCCGACTATGAAGAGCTGCTGCGTCTAGTTCTCATTTTGTTAGGTGTAAATTTGTTATTCGCATCTACATCAAAAATATCCTTTCGTGCACCAGGTGCCTTCCACCACGGTGGATGGCAAAGTCCATATATTGTCTCAAAATTTACTTATTCCGCAACCAATTTCCATTAACAGCCAAAGAAATAGGAGGAATTCGTGATATTTGCCAATTCATTGTACATTTATACGTGAAAGCCTGCTTTTCAGCTCCTTTGGCAGCATCAGCTCCAAATCATGATTTAAATTTTTTGATCGCTCTATACAATTATCAATTGATTGATAAAGACATTTCGCGTGTTGCATTAAAAAAAATGAGTTCACACTTGTGGTACTTATCCAAAGAGGCAGTCGGCCTTTCATTCTTTGATGCAAACATATCTATATCCGTCCGACGGGAATTAGTTGAAGCGTTCCGTTGTCTAAGCACAGGCGCTAACTGCCATAATCGCAACATAATTCCAGTAGAAGATGCTGTGACCTTAAAATCCAAAAACGTTTCTTATTTTATATCAAAGAAGACAGCGACATTTTTTAAAAATTTCAATATCTCCACGGAGTTCATGGATTTTGATCCTTCGATTTGGCATGAATGTCCTATATATATCGAAGGTTTGGAAATCGTTAATAAAATAATTGTAGTAAATGATGTATCTGGACGAAAAATAAAAATGATGGAGGAGTTTAATTCGATTCTTACTAACGATGAGGAGCAGAAACAATTTTTATTATTGAGTGTTGAAAAATATCGCCAAAAATACCCGATGTATACCAAATATTCCTTAACTTCTCAATAAAAGTTTTACGTTTTTCACAATATCTTTGGTGTTTATTATCTGATTTGAGTGATTGAAAATGTTATAGATTCGTTATGAATGCCTCTTTATGAAATAGAAAATCTCAAAACGTTAGGGTGAATCAATTTTGCACTGGGGTGGACGGAAGTCAAAATTTAAAAAAAAACCATATTTTTCAATTTTCAGACCAAATGTGCGACCTCTAAACATTAATGTATCGTGCTCAAATTTCACAGTTTTTATTTTTGTATCAAACCTAACAAATTTCCGCCTTGAGCCGATAGATCGAAAATTACGACCAGTATATTATACATGTATGTAAGTTATTTCAAAAATTAAGCAAGAGGAGCTACATAATTGACTTAAATTTTGTAATGAAATTTATACTGAAAGAATTTTTTGTATATTTCTTTCCTTCAATGTACTGGAATCCTCGTGCTGAACCACACGTACAAATCTGTCACCATATTAAACATTAATTATTTATTACCGAAATATTTAATGTATCATGTCTTTTCTAGTCCAGCTAAATGAGCCACTATTTCTTTTAACTTATTTCGTATTAAATAAAGCGCGTCGCAAGACTAACGCAAGATATGAAATTTCCGACAGTTGAAAATACTCGTAGTACATTTTAGCTAAATTTCATACGAGATGTCTGTTTTGTGACCGTTTTCTTTAGTGTTTTAAATCATAAATATACATGTGTTATATACCAATGGACAGGTAAGTAACTGTGTTTTTATATTTTGTATGAGTTTAGATCATTTTTAAAAATAAATAAGGCATTTGATTGAAAAACCTAAAAAAAATCATATTTTCTTCACATATTTTTTTTTGATTTGAAAATTCATAAAAAAAATTTCAAATAATATATCGTTGAAATTTTTTTAAACATAAAAAAATACTATGTTTTTCAATCAATAATGAAGAAATAAAGATTAAAAATTAAAAGTTAGTATAATTTTCATGCGGATATATTAAATGCTTCTGAAAATTTGACTATTTTTAGTAAATCTGCTCTACTTGCCACATTTTTTACTGCGCGGTTAACAATAAAAAATCAGATTCATTATAATAAATATATCTAATGTAATTTATAAAAAAAATAAAACTCGATGGACGTTAGTTTTTCTTAAGCGATTAATTTAAAATTTCGTTAAGAAATTCTCGATATTTTCTATATTGGACCATGATTGTATCAAACTTTCGCAAGGCAAATTCATACCAGATGAACTCGAATTCACACCAGATGAACTCAGCTGACTCATTGTGTTGTGTCATTGTTCATTGTCAAAATGTACATTTATTTGATTTTAAATTCACCTTGAATAGTTTATTTTGACATCCAAGAATGATATTTCCTATGGCGAATTCCATTGTGGCTACCTGTATGCACTAGCCTTGAACCAAGATAGTAGCAATTCTACAAAAATACAAAATTTGTTGTGAAAATACATGACTAACTGTCAAAACTTATATAAAACCGGGTGGCATTGTTAGCACAGTTGAACATCTAACAAATGTCAAACATCATATAAAGCTGAGGTGTTTGGCAGTTTGACATCAGCCATGCTGTTATGAGTATATTATCCACACAAATTTAATTTTACTAAATTAACATTTAGTCAGTTAAATCAGCTCTAATATCGCTACTACCTTGTTGATCAGCCTTGCCTTGAACTGTCATTTGAATAATTTCGATTTTCCTTACGCCACTTCCCGTTTTCCCCGGGGATTTATCCACAGTTTTTCCGGGATTTCTAATATGCATTTTCCCGGGAATTTTCCCTTTCAAAATCCCTAAAGAATAGGAATAGATAGGCTTTTCAAAAGATTAAAAAACAGAAATAGTTGTTTTTTTTGTAAATTTTTATTTAAGCATTTCTTTGGTTAATTCCATATATTCGTGGCTTGCATTACATATATTTTTATATATTATTATTTATATTTTTGTATATAAGTTAGAACTTTTATTATTAAAGTGTAATTAATACATCTAATAAAAATGGAATATTTTATAAATCGGCCGTGTTATATACGAGTATTTTATTTATATCAGAATGAATTGATTATTTGTATTGAATGTGCTTTAAAGAGTTTCCAGTTCAATTAAGATCAAAAGTTCACTTAAATTATTGCAGCAAAGCAAAAATTAAAAAATATTGTTTGTATGTCTGGTTTGGTAAAAAAATGTTCGAATGCATTTTGTTAAAAACACTTATTATATTAAATTTAATAGCTTAATATTTTTATTTAATTTTTTTTAATTAAATTAATTACTTAAACTGTGTTTTGAGTTTTATGAATGACATTTTTGTCATTCGTTTAATTAAAATTTAATTCTTTCGATAAAAAGAAAAACTTCATCAAGTAACATAACTTCAACCATATAAATTAAATAATTAAAGCAAATCAGATTGATTTAGAATGTTAATATATATCCTTTTTTTAAATATTATTTTTAAAGCCAATTACATAAATAAAATTGCAATAAACAATTACGTTTTACATAAAAAAAATTACATATTTTATTTTATCATCTTTGAATTATAATAATTTAATGTATCTGTGTGTCGTGTTTGTGTATAATAATTAATTCTTTATGTATTTTGTTTATTATAAATTTAATGACTTATTAATAGAGTGAGTATCCAGTTGTCGAGTACAGCAACACTTTGAAGTTTTTGTTTGGTTATAAAAAATGTTCCATTTTCGGCGATGTAGAGATCTTTCTAGTTTTTGAATTCTGTAAAAAAAATTTAGTTTATTAATAAATAAAATATACGAGTGCATTCGAAAGTTGATACTACTTCACTGATCATTTAAAAAAAATTAATACGGCATTGGCATCGGCGAATTCAAACAAATTTCCTGAATTCCAAGGCAAATTCATAACAGGTGGTCTCGACAGCTTAGCTGATTATTTTTTGGTCCTTGCATCTCCTTTTGATCTGTTTTGTTTGTCAAAAATATTTTCATGTTTGATTTATATATAGTGTTTGACGTTGATTTTTACAAAAAAGCAGGTATTTTTCAAAGCGAATTGAGGCGAGTCTGCTTGTTATGAATTTGCCTTGCCTGAATTAAAAAAAAGCCCTTGTCAAGCGCAAGGCGTATTTACCAGGTGACAGGATTACGGCAGCTCTCCATTTTTTGCTTTGTATATGTTTTATATTTTGAATGTCAAAATACATACAAAATATATTTCTTTTTTAAAACTTCCTTTTCTGTATCTGTTTTCTTTGTTTGATTGGGGATCAGTGATGCCAGCAGAAATTTTACATATTTCTTAAATGTCTCGAACAATTCCCCCTTTTTTGCTACACACAGAAAAAAAATCCCTACATTTTTCCCTCTTCTAAAAATTCATTGATTTTATGAAAAAAGAACATTTTATTTAGGGTCTTAAAATTTTTTACATTTTAATAGCCAGACAAAAAATTAAATAATAATGAAATATAACATAAATTTGTAATTTTTGGCTACCTCCAATATTTGCCTTTGTGCCATCATAGTTCTCAAGCGGCTGTTCTAATTACATTTCTTAAACAATTATTTAATTTTTAAGGGAAGTCTTTGGATTAACTTAAGACCTGTTGCACGTGCCATTTTCTTTATAATTCGTAAAATAAAGATGTGTAGGTCTTAGGTTAGAGTTAGATTAGGGTGGTAGCCAGAATCTCTGACTCACTGAAACCGTTTTGCTTATGCGGAGTCCCCACCGTCGAACCAACCAGAGCTCAATATAAAGATACTAATACGTTGCAGTTCAATGGTGGCGACGTCAAAAAAGTCCCTGAACTCAAGAGCGCTCGTTGTGGGCTTTCTCTTTCTTGCCAGTCCAGGACAGTGACACAGAAAATGTTCTACACTCTCCTCTTCATCGATATCTTGGCAGCTGCGGCAAAAATCATTGTGTTCGACCACCTTTATGCATGCCTGCCTATGAGACAGTGTCCGGTTATCACGGACACTAGAATTGAGATTTGTTTTAGAGATTTTAGAAGGTAATCAAAATCTTAGTTCTGAATTCTTACTAAATTTTATACAAGTTAAAAATATGTGACCCGGCATGGAAAGAATGAATTTTGTTTTTGTTTCTAAGAGCGCATTTGAATATTTAAAATATTTTTGAAAACTCTTAATTTATATATCAAACCAAAACAAATTACAAAATTTTTAAATTTATTTTTATTTTTCATACAAATTCTATTCCCAAGAAAATCGGACATTTCTTTACCAAAAGATGTTTTCTGTCTTCTGTTTTCTGTATGAAATATTTCGCGTAATACTGTAACAAGATTTGAAATTTAGATTTTATATGTATTATCACTTTTGTGGGGTGTTTTATGCAATTACGCCGCAATTAAAACCAAGAAGAGCAAAGTTTTAATAATCTTCCTACATTTTCCTTAAAATGAGATATCTGTAATTTTTCCCTGCCCTTGAAATTTTCCAATGAATTCCCTACAAAAAGAGAAAATTCCCTTCTCTTGGCATCACTGTGGAGGATGTTTTTAACAGAAATAATATAGAAAATGCCTGTTGTTCTTGTATTGTTGTAATTGTTGTTGTTTGAATTCACCGTCTTGATTAAAAATTTCCGAAATGCAGTTTTCTCTTGACTATTTTTGCTTTTTTGCTTATAATTTTATACACAACAAATTTATTTTTCAAAATATAAATATACAGGGTGGGCCAACTTCGACTGATTGATTTGAAATGCTTATAAATTTTCGATTTTTGCATTTTTTATTGTATTTTTTTTACAGGTAATAAACAATTTAATAAAATTTTTTATTGTCATCATACTCAACGCAAGAACGAGTGAAAATTGTTCTATTTTATTACTCGTATATTTCCGGACGATCAATTGTTGCAACACAAATAAAATACCGTCAACATTTCAATACTGCAACAGCTGCCAGTGTAAACGTGATAAGAAGCTTAATTACCCGTTTTGAGAACCAGGGCTCAGTAGATGATGAACCACGAAGAACTGTTGCTTGACTTGTTCGCACTGGAGAAGCTGTGGGTGAAAGTATTCACATGGATCTACCTGAGACTAATCGGACAAGAGCTACTCAATTGGAAATCTTTAGAACAGCGCCGCGGCGCATTCTCTAATTTGATCTAAACATGTTTCCATATAAAATTCAATTAGCTCAAGAACTTTTACCTGGAGATGCATCACAACGGCTACAATACTCGTATGCCAATAAATTAATTTCGCTTTCGAGAGAGAATCACAACTTTATGTACAATCTCATTATGAGCGATGATTTTGGGGTACCCAAAAGTCTTTAATATTGGAATTCACAATCACTGTTGTCACAGAATCCAACGTATTCGGCATAGGATTTGAAAAGACGACAAAAAAAAACTTTCGTGTGATAAACTTCAATGTTATCGGTTTAAAAAATACCTAACTAACTGTCAAAACTTATACAAAACCGGATGGGACTGTTAGCATAGTTGAAAATCTAACAAATATTAAACATCATATAAAGCTGTGGTGTTTGGCAGTTTGACATCAGCCATGTTGTTTTGAGTATATTATCAACAAAAATTTAATTTTAACCGTCAGGTTAAATAGCTGTGCTATCCCTACTACCTTGTAGATCTGCCTTGAATTTAACGTTTGAACAAACATATGACTGTCATTGGCGATAGAAACATCCGTCAACGTTGACCAATTACTGGTATATTGCATTTTTCACATATTTTGGGATTATGGCAGTAAAAGTTTAAAATTTTATTTAAAAACAAAGTGTCGAAGCTACAATTTTGTGACATATTTATTTCCAGCAATAATAATATAGTATTTTTCACACTGCAGCACTTTAAGAGAATTGGAGTGCATTTTCAATACGTGCTGTCGCTACGTACTGCAACTACATATTACTTCTACCACAGAAATGAGATTTTTTAAAGCTATAAACAAAATTAATGTTATCCTAAATTTAATACACTTTCATTTCCTTCTCTCTATGACCTCGACGCGTGAGAAGCCAAGAAAGCAAGCTGCTGAAGAAATTTTGGGGCTTTTAACAAAACCCACTGCCAAAGAACGTTCAGTGGCAGAGAAATTTAAATTGCATGGTGGTGCTCAAGTCATGGAGTTTTCTTCTCATGGCACTAAAGTGGAATGGTTTAAGGCACAACAAGCCACAGTAGAAATGGAGGTCAAGAAAAAGATCAGTTGGAAAATCAACTTAAAGTTAAACACACAAAAAAGATTGGCTGCAGATGAATTAAAAACCGGTGGTTTTATCTTTGAGGATTTGGTTGTAAAACGCTTAATATATTCATTTAATTTTACATTTTGATTTTATTTCTTTTTACATTTAAATTTGAATTTTTAAAAGCTGCAACGCGATTAAACACACTATTGTACATATTATTTTCTTGTGTAATTATAATATAACTACTGAATTGAAAAAAACTCGAGTTTTATTTAATCTGAAATGTCCATCAAGTTGACAAGTCAGCGGTGATCGGTATATCCATCAAGGTTGATTAGTCAAATGTGACTAATAATTGTATCAACGCTGATCAGTAAAAAACATATTATGGCATTTACACCAAACCGAAATCTAGTAGATTTCAGTTGAAATCTCTATCAAAATCTTAACCCTTTACACCGGGTCATTCGTGACATTGTTTAAGATTTCGTATCCCTGACAAAAGCAGTCCATTGGAATTTTCATTTTCAAATTCCATATAAAAGAACAAACACAAACCGCAAAGCCATTTTGGCATGTCTGCTGAAACACCCAGGGTCTAGGCATGAATCGAACCTGCGACCCCCAGACTACTAACTGCTAGTCTACGGGGAGTCCCCAACAAATTATCATTCAAATGCGAAACAGCTGACGATCACACCCATAAAATAATTGTTATTGAGCAGCGTAGTATTTTTCTGTACAATTTTAGAAAAGCCATAGTTGCATCACTAAGTACTACGAGGCTTTGATTAGATTTTGACGAAATCTAGTGACGAAGTAGATTTTGTTTTATATGGGAAATCTAGTCATTCGCTCGAAATCTCGTAAGTACTAGATTTTGGTCTGGTGTAAATGCCATATAAGAGTGAGCAGTTCAGACATATGTTCTATCTACGATAAAATTTGGTAGTAAGATAGAGATGCAAGATCACACGTACACAAAAGATTTCATCATTTTTTCATATTGGCCTTAAGAAAATTTATAGAAACTTTAGTCTACATGATGATGGATATTTCTATCAGCAATGCCAGTCATGTTACCGGTCAAGTGACCGTCACTGTTCTTATAGGGTTGCTACACATTCTCAGAGTACATAGTCTCTCATATTCTCGCAGTATAGCCTACTTTAAGGGGCAAGAGAGAAAAAGTTTTCATACATAAAAATTGAAGTAATTTTATTACCAGAAATTATTGTTCTTGCAATTAATTTTACTCGTGGAGAACAAAATTTATCAGCCATATTACGTTAATATTTCTTAGAAAATAATTATCAAACGATATTGTCAGAGGAATAAACTTCACACATCTGATAATAAGAAGTAATCTTACAACGTCTGAGAATGATCTGACAATAGTATTGCAGGGTTTTCACACGACCGTCTGAGGGCTAACAATATTACTGGCAGCTCGCTGTCTTACGATGGACTAGCAATGCTATTTTCCGACAACGTTGAGAGACAAAATTTGCCAGTTTAAACGATTTTAATATACATAACTCAGTTTACTGACAATATTATAAGTTTTGACAATCGTCTGTACAGAGCTTAAGTCTTAAACCAAATCAACTATTGAGTTTTACTATCGTTAACACATTCATTACCCTATTATATGTATATGATATGTAAGATTTAAGTTATTTTGATTCCATATACAGAGACATTAAAATTAATTATGTAGATATGCACAGAAATTTGAATCCATCTTACCTAAAATTGTTTTTCAAAGTATAAAAAAAAAACTTAAAGCAATAATTTTCTTTTTATTTAATGTCGTGGCGGCGGCCGATCTTCCTTGTTGAGATCATCCTGTGCTTTTGAATCGAAGTATTCTTTTACTGTTTCTTCGTCGTGTGACCAATAACTTGATGACATTGTTAGGCCAGACATGCTAATGGCTGAGTCTTCCATGAGGGTGCTGGAAGCACAGCTTGTAACACTACCAGACATTTGGGAATTGCCAGCGCTGGTCTGATATGTGGCCGTTGTTCCTGCTGAACTGGTAGTTGTATGGTCAATGATACTCATTTGATTTAGCGAGTCCGCAGAATAGTCTTTAGTCATCATCTCTGGTACCGCAACATCCAAAGACGTACTGCTTTCACCACCGGCCGGAAGTGAAGATTTTGTAACTGTTCGCGTTGTAACAGTTGTATGTTCACGTCCATCTGCATCTGTACTAGTGGTCGTAGTAGTGGTCGTTGTCGTAAGTCCATCTTCTAACGTTACACCAAATTTGGACATCACATCTTCCATATGTTCCATTTCAATAGATTCTATGCTTTCTTCGCGTGTCGGTTGACGCTTATCAACTTCTAAAGAATCAATATCAGACTTTGTTGTGCCATCTTTCGATATATCAAAGCTATCGTCTACACTGCTGGTCACAATGTCTAGACTTCGGTTCATTTCCAGACTATCAACACTTCCTTTATCTGAATCAGTCTTTGTTCTAGAAATTTGAGCCCGCTCACACTCTTGTAACTTTTGCTTAAGTAAAGTTTCTATATCTGCTGGCTGGTCACCTTTTTGTTGAACTTCCGTATGTGTTACGGTTCTTATGACTTTGCTCACAACAACTTTGCTAGGATCTACGGTTTGCTCACGATCACTACCATTAGATTTGTTAGATTCATCAGAGCGAGATAATAAAGCCGCCTCTTCTCTAGCTTTAATTTCAATCAGATGAGCTTCGATACAAGCATTTTCAAGACCTTCAAATTCTTTGAGACTGGATACAGATATATCGTCGCCCTGAGCACCACCTCCAGTCACACTGTTACGCATTATATAACGACGCTGAAAGCTTCCATTGCTTGAATCGGTAGATCCTTGATGAGTTCGGTTACGATTTTCTAATGAAATGGCTTGCTCCAAAGATTCGAACTCCTGCAAACTGCTCATAGAAATATCATCGTGCTCACCGCGACCGGCGTAATAACGACGAGCCGCCATTACATCGTATTCTGGTGTGCTAGAAAATGAATCCTTAAAACTGCTAATGCGACTACTTCCGACTTCAAATTCACCATCCTCTTCCTTAATATCTTCCAAAACACCACCAGTTAGGTCGTAAGGATATCGCAGTTGATTATCGGTTAATTGCATTTCAACCCAACGTTTATTATTTGCTGCCAAATCTGGTCCAGAATCGCTTTCGTCTTGCGGGCCACTGCCCTCTCCTCCACTACTTACAGTTGGAGGACTTTCTTCAAATTCAAAATTTAAATCGTCGCGGAAAATTTGCGAACCCAATTTAGGATCAGCTGGTGCGGACTTAATTATGATTTTCTCTACTTCCTCGTCATGTTTCGATTCGTATTTGGTGGGCACAATACGTATACTTTTGCCTCCGAGATCATCCTCATTCGCTTCCTTAGCCACCTCTTCAATAATAACAAATTCATCGGAAATATCGGGTTGATCGACCATTTCGAAGGAGTCAGGAGAGTCTGGTGCTTTATCATAATCATAATCAGATTGTCCGATTTCAGCTTTTTTCAGTTCAGCTAATTTTTGTTTATACTGCTCCTGAACAAGTTTTTGAAAATTCTCTTCCTTTTCTTTCTCCTCATGCAAAGGCCGATCATCCTTGGCTTTGTGCAATTGTTCTTCTGTTTTCACTTTATACAAAGTTTTCTCTCCAAACGTGTCTTCTGCTAAATTTGGAAACTTTGGCTGGACATCTTCGGTTACGGTTATATCCGGAATGTTTGCATAGTTAAGCATATTTTGAGAAGGTCGTCGCTCTTCTAGAAGACAATCCTCGGCTTCCAGTTCTTCGGTGAGACAATCTTCAACAATAACTTCGGCCACTAGTTGTGATGGTGTAAAGGGACGTTTCTCTGCTTCAAAGCTGTGATCAATTTCAGCAGCCGACTGCTTCTTCTTTTTATTCTTACGATCTGAAGGTGATCGAAATTGGCGAGCATATTCTGTTTCGTAAGGATCTGTATCTGATTCACTGCCCGATTCCTTGCCCTCTCCCGGTATTGCTGGTGCATCTTTATCGGGAATGTTCTTAAGCTCATCTCCAGATACTGATGTACTCTCTGATCGCTTGTGACCACGTTTAGCATGTGTTTCTCCCGGTGGTGTAGTAGCTAATGAATCTTGAGGTGATAGTTCTGCACCTTCACCTTCAATTTCCATTACAAATGTTTCTTCCTGAAACGAGGATGCAGCAAATCCCTCAATACCTGCCAACGATGACGCTCCAACAGAACCGACAATATTTTCGAAATTTTCTACGACAGTGTCTATGTTGGATGTACTTGACATACTAACGGAAAGAATGCTTCCTTCATCCAAACTAGATGCGTATTTAGACTCATCAATTGAACGTCTTACATCCTCATGATACAAAAGAATATCATCCACATCTTTTAAATCATCTATTGTTGCTTCCTCCATTGGATACGCCAGCCCCCAAGTTTTTTCGATTTCTTTTGGTGGTTTGGTATATTCCTCAGTTTCCCGTTGAACTTCTTCGTCAGGTTTATGTGAAATCTCATTAGTCTTGGGCTTAAAAATCATTTCCTGAGACCTTTTCATTTGGGACTGTTGTTGCATTTTACTTTCGCTAATAGTATAATGAGTTGCTTCCAAATCCAAACTATCATCACTGTCTTCTTCACCAGCCAAGTCTCGCAAGCGTTTAATTTCTTCTGCTTCTTCAGTTGACGAAGCCACTAGCGTTTCGGATAACTCTGAGATGTCGATGCTTCCCAAATTGGCTGACATTTCAGACTGTGAGTCAAGACTGCGCATGCTTTCGTGAGAACTTATAGTTTTTCCAGAACTGCTCTCAAATGTGCTCATGGCACTAACGAACTCTGTGGTCTCCTTAAACGTGGATGATGCATCTGCTGCAGTCTGATACTCTGAAGAGTTCGCCTGAGTCATTAAATTTTCAGCATCTGATGACAAAGGATGACTTTCACTTTTTTCAAAACTTTTATAATAGCTTTCACTTGAACTAGATTGATCAATTTCTGGAACAGACCAGCGATTCTTTGCAGTATCTCCCGTATCGCTTTTAATGCGATGAACAATGTCCTCAAAAGGCTTTATTGTTAAATCAGAAGAGATTTCTCCGAACGACGTGACATTTTCTGCGGTCATTGCAATTATATTTTCCTTTGCTACTTTAGTGACAATATCGGCCTTTGCAAGTTTTTCCTGATAATATTCTTCCATTGAGCTGAAGTCCTCAGCAGTTTCACTAGAAATGAAACCCAAGGAAGCTCCTTCTTCTGCTTTAACTATATTATCCTCCGAAGAAGTATGAGAATCCTGTGAACTTGCTGTTCCAGTAGATATAAAGCCAAGAGAAGTTTCTGTCTTCTTTTCATCAAAAACATTTTGAGCATAGTGAAGCAATGCTGCTTCTTTATTTAAACTGTCAATAACTGTAGCAGTTATGATCTTTTCCGGCTTTGGACAGTGCATATCCTGTATATTCTCCGGAACTCCTATAAACGAAGAGATGTCCTCATTTTCCACTAATTCTACAGGCTCTTCAATAATTTTTTGTGTTTTAAAATCAGTATCGGAAAGTTTTTCGCCATCACTGGCACCAGAGGCATCGCTAATTGTTTGCGAAAATGAACGAAATTCAAATTCAGACGGCGATTCTTTTATATACTTGGCATCCTTTAAAACAAATTTGAGCTCATTTTTGGCAGCGTCGAGGGATACTTGAACTTCTTCGAGAGTTTTCGTCACCATTTCTTCAGTTAAAGCTGCTTTGGGTAAACCACTGAGGGAAGGCTGTTGTGGTGAATGGACAATTTTTGCTTTCGCCGATGGAGGAATTTCTTTTTCTGCACTTTCCCATTCACTTTTCTCAAGCGGTAAGTCTAAATCAGTAGGTCTTTCTGTTTCAATATCCATGGACTCAGAGATTTCACGAATCGAATCGTCTTCCCCCGTTGAATGAATGACTTCGAGGGGTGCCGAGCTTGTCGATGTCATAGTGGTTGTAGTGAAACTTATTTCTGTGCTTGTTTTTCGTAAAGTTTCTTCATTACCAGCAACTCCTGTTGACGTTGTGGTAACAACTGCTATCGATTCAACTGTTTCTTTAGTAACAGTATCCTCCTCTAACAAATCATTTCGGGTCTCAGAACTTTGGCGACGAATTCGAGTACCCGACACTGATTCTGTTGCCTTGATTGTTACATACTCTTTAAACACATCGTTTTCTTCATCTGAATCTACAGAAATCTCTTTCATCAAGGATATATCTGTTGCTTCTATGTGATCTCTAGTCATTATTTCTGTCAGCGGCTCATCAGCCGTCTCCTCACTGGCGCTGAATTTTGTTGGAGTAGTTTTGATTATAATATTTCGACTCGATTCTCCAATATAGAAACTGGTCTTGCGTTCTGTTTCGACATTCCCATCATCAATTGATAATTCACTGGGTGGTTCAAAGGATTCTGTTGCGGGATCCTCTGAAGTTGTTGTTGCTGTTTGAGGATAATCAAGATGTTGAGATTTTAATGAAAACGATACAGATACGGATGGATCATCTGTACGTGATGTGTCTTCGGTATACTCGAAGCTACGCACACTAACACTATCGGACTGAGATGGCTGATATTGTTGCAGTTGATGTTGCTGAATTTGCTGCTCGTTTAAAGATTCCAAATTTTTGAAAGAGTCTGATGCTTTCATTTGTGAACGTGGCTTTGGTACAGGAACTACCGATACATCCAAATCGTCTGACAAATCTAACGATGCATCGTTCTCATCGATTTCATAAGACGTTTTTTCAATTTTCTGTTCTTCAACGGCACCGTCACCGTCACCATCATCTTCAGTGGGCGTAGAAATTCTTACAGATCGTGGTTTTGGTTTCGGTAGATCAGCATTTTTTGCACTTGAGTCGACGTCAATAGTAGGCGATGCCGTTGTTATTGTAGTCGGTGGAACGGGTGTAATGTCTGTGGATTTTGTTTCTACAAAAAAGTAATGATTGTGAGAACAGAAAAAAGCATCTTAAGAAGTGGGGTGGTAGTGAAATCAAACATAAAATAAACTCAAACTAAAAATTGTTTAAAGATAATAAATAGAAGAAAGGATATAGAATGTAGAAGCGGCTCTAATAGATTTATACTGAAATAATTGCAAAATTATAAAACAAAAATATTTAGTTATATTTTGTAAAAAAAAACAAAATATTTAATCAACAAATCTACTCATTGCATTTTAAATAAACTCATGAATATATGTTTTGTATTTTTAAAAATTCCTTAAATTACTTGCTGGAACAGCCAAAGATATTCAGGCAAATTTTCTTTTCAATCTTTTACGGAAAATCAAAATATTTTAAGGGGTTTTCTTTACGTTTTATATTTGGTTTATTCACAAAGAGACCACAGGTATTTTACAACCATAAAAATTTCCAAAATTCTTTTTAAAATTACAAAAAATTGATTCAGGAGGGAATTAATATTTGAATATCTTTTTGAATTAAATTTGAAACAAAGCGCAGATATCAAAGAAAAATGCGAATTATTTTAGGTTTATGTTTAAAGAATTAAACTATCGGTTTATCTATTTTTGTAAGCCCCTTGGAATTGCTTGGGGAAATATTGTGATTTTAAATAAATTAAGAAAGAGTTGATTTTACCTCGTAGGATTTTAAAAGAATGAACAATTCCGGCAAAAGCTTCGACCATACAAAAGAGAGTCGAACAGGCAGACGAACGGGCGGATGGATGGATATTTAATCCTAAATAGAAAATTAAAAAAAAAACGGTCCCAATCGGACAACAAGTCTTGTTAAACAAAGTAAAAACTTGAACAAGTCGGTTCATATGTAAATGACGGAGTTCCGAAGGAACAAACAATAAAAGTAACCCCGGTTAAAATATATTTGAACATAAGTAGACATACGCAATAAATATTTAAATACAGTGATCGAGTATGTAAATAAATAAAGAATTGATAAAGTCATGCCAATCGCAGAGTATAGAGATGATATTTAGAATTAACATGCAATAAATAGCTGCAAACTATTTCCAATGAAAGTGTTTAGCAAAATAAAATCATAAATAAAAAAAAAGTATGAAAATGCATTTATATATGTTGCTTTGCAATTAGAGCTCAATAGTACATTAATCTCAAACATGATTCAATAAATTTTTAAAATATATTTGTTTTTTACAAACAGGGTAGCGCTACACTAAAGGCAGTGAAATTATGCTATATATAAAATACAACGCTTTTGATTCAGCAATATTAATACATATTTTTATTTTGTTACTAAAAATTTATTGATCTATTTTTTAAATTTTCTCTAATAGTTTTATATATTGAAAATTTATTAATTGATTAATTATTGCACATTTCAAGTCCAGCACATGCGCCACTCACGAGCAAAGCTGGCAGATCGTTTTTCAACTTTTTCCACAAAATTCAATTTTGACAAGCACCATTATCGTTAAGACTTACTTTTGCTTATAATATATTTTATTTTAGTTATAAATGAGGAGTCGCAGAACAAAACAAGACACGTTTTTTGATTATTTCAAAATGTTGGAAAGTTAAAGATTCATCCTTATTCCAGTTGTCAACATGAGTACAAAACGATATTGTTATGCCTTGTTTACTTCAAGGTGTTATTCTAGTTGTCGTTATCGGATGTTAGCAATGACTGTCAACATAGAACTTGTATTCGACAAGAAAATTTGAAGGCGATATTGTTTTGAAACGACTTTGAATTTGTCGTCGCCATTTTTCATAACGACTTGACTTTATTTCAAATATACCTAAATTGAATAATGGAAAAAACTGAAAAATTTAAAATAAAAACAACTCAGCAACTCAGTTTGAAGAATCCCTCTCTTGCAGTGGGATTTCGCAGAGGCACTCCTCCAAGTAATTTTAAAGAACAATGGGAAGAAATCGCAACAGTTTTAAATTCTATTGGCCCGTCATTTCGAATTTAATCCATTGGGGACAAATTGCCATTTCCAAGTTATTCAGTGTTTCTGACAAAATCTTAGAAAACATTGGTTCCGATAGACCCAAGTTAAAATAGTTTTCAACAGCTACGAGGGCAGATTAATATTGAAGCTACCTAGCGCTAGATGGCAGCACAAACACAAAAACAAATTTTACCCAAATTCATCGATTAGTTTATTTGTTGTAGTCATTTGAAGTAAACAACTTTTGTGTTTTTTGAAAAATGGAAAAAAGTGAATTTCGTTCAGTGATTAAACACTATTATTTGAAAGGGAAAACGGCGAAAAAGACAAAAGAAAAGCTCGATAAACATTACGATGAGTCTGCTCCGTCAGATTACATGGTAAAATATTGGATTGCTGAATTTAAACACGGCCGAACAAGCACTGCAACAATACCTTCAACAGGAAGGCCAAAAGAGGTGGTTACTGAAGAAAATATCAAGAAAATCCTCGATATCGTTCTGAGTGATCGCCGAGTCAAGTTACGTGAGATTGTTCAAATGGTAAACATATCATATGAACGTGTGTTCAACATTTTGCATGAACATTTGCATATGAAAAAGCTATCGGCAAGATGGGCGCCGCGTTTGCTCAGTGTCGAACAAAAACGAGTTCGACAGACCACTTCACAGCGGTGCTCGGACATGATAAAGCATAATCCTGTTGATTTTTGGCGTCGATCAATAACTGTTGATGAAACGTCCACCAGTACACACCTGAAACCAAAAATCAATCGAAACAATGGGTGGAAGCTGGTGGAAGTGTTCCGAAGAAGGCGAATACAGTGAAATCGGCTGGCAAGGTTATGCCCACTGTATTTTGGGATGCACACGGAATATTGCTCATCGATTATCTTGAAAAAGGATCCACAATCACAGCAAAGTATTATCGTGCATTATTGGAACAATTGATTGATGCAATCAAGAAAAACCGACCACATTTAAAAAAGAAAAAAGTGCTCTTTCTTCAAGACAACGCACCGGTTCACACAGCATTAGATACGATGCTAAAATTACGTGAAATACACTTGGAATTGGTTGATCATCCACCTTATAGTCCAGACTTAGCTCCCAGTGACTTTTTCCTGTTTCCAAACTTGAAAAAATGGCTCGCAGGAAAAAGATTCATCTCACACGAAGAAGTGATGACCGAAACTAACGCGTATTTTGAGGGGGTTCCCAAAATCGTATTATTCAGATGGTATAAAAAAGTTGGAATATCGTCTTACTAAGTGTATCGAGCTAAAAGGAGACGGTGTTGAGAAATAAATGGTTTTTGAAAATAAAATGTTTTTTCCTACTCAGGTAGCTTTAATATCAATCCGCCCTCGTACATGGTATAAGCCTTGTGCCAAAAATCTCAATGTAGCTGCCAACTTGGTTGTTTTCGAAATGTACGTTGTTGAGCTTACCCTGATTTTAAAATTAGGTTTTACTATTTCTTAGACATACTCGCATATAAAAGCACTCTTGTTTACTCTAAAGTAACTTTTAAACCTTTTAAAAAATATATATTATAAAATCATTAAATTAATACACTGAAATTGTTGCTCACTTGCTGTCCGGTAGGTTAAATATGTAGAATTTCTCTCTCAACAGCTTTCGTTCTAATATGAGATTTTGTTTTCTTGTATTTTCATCATCACTCGAGTCTGAATTTATATCACAAGTTTATTTTTTTTTTATTTATTTTTTTTTAACAAAAGAAAGCTGTTTCAAATATTTAGAGATGTGTGTTTGATATGTTGACATAAACGAAAAATCGTCAACGTCGTCGTCATCCTGTTATAGAATGCAAAAATGTTATTGAATTGATGACAACGTTGAAACAAAATCATATTGACAATAAAATGACGGCAACGTTGACGACGACAATTGGAATAAGGGTGATTATTTTTTTCACCCGATCATTTTATAGTAAGAGCCCAGATTATATATAACAAGTTCCTTTCTCATTATAAAATGCATCGGACCACAAGAAGTGGCAACTATAAATGTTAACGATGTACGAAATTGAAGGACTTTTAATTTTCAAATAGCACGTTCTGTTAAAATAAAATAAAAAAAACGTACGTTTTGTTTAACCCTTTTGTGCGCATCTAGGTAGCCGGGTACCTTTGCCGTTCTCAACCAATTGTGCGTGATTCGAGAAAATTTCGACATTTGCCCATCTCTAGTTACGATTATAATGAAACAAACCAAAAAAATTTTATAAAAAACTAGTATTTTTTTAAAATAAAAAAACACGTTTTATTTTGCATCAATTTTTTAAATACCAAATTTTTCTATGAGAAAGGAAGAAATATTATGCAAATAAGATTTTTTTGCTTGATAGAACTTAACCAAATTAAAAAAAAAACTTTTGTTTGTTGAGGGTTTTTTTTATCTTTGATAGAAGATATCGAGGCAATCTCGATTAATAAATTTGAAAAATTCTTAACCAAATTAATGCAAATACATTAAAATAAAACAATTTCTAAAACAGTGAAAATAAGTACGTTTTGTTCTGCGATTCCTCAAATTTTACATGGATTATAATAACAAGCACTAATTTTTTTTAGAACCCATTTTCTTAGTTTAAAAAATAATTATGTTAACTAGATTTTCTCTAGAAGATTTCAACTTAAATATCAGATTTCAACAGATTTAAATAAAGATTTCAACTTAAAATATTTAAAAATATATTAAAAGTAAGTTTGCCTCGGCGGCTTCTCATATGAACTCGTGTGTAGATGCAACTTGAGTTTTCGCGGAAACGCTCATATGATATTGAGTGGCGAAAGTGCTAGATTGATATTTTGATATATAACACCTGAAAAAATAATATTTTGTCGGAAATAAAGGGGCTCTAATGTACAGACATCTCCACACAATTCTCAATTGTGCGATCAAATTAAACAAATTATTTACGATCTTTTGAAAGTCCATGGAAATGAAAGCCCGTATATTGAAATCGACGGACATGTATAACACATATAGGGTTTGAAATTCTTCATGTACAGGGTGGGCCAACTTCGACTGATTGATTTGGAATGCTTATAAATTTTCGATTTTTACAGTTTATTTTTTTTTTTTGCAGGCAATAAAAATTTAATAAAATTTTATAATGTCATCACACTAAACGCAAGAACGTGTAAAAAATTTTAAATTTTATTACTCGTATATTTCCGGACGATCAGCTTGTAACACAAAGAAAATACCGTCAACATTTCAATACTGCAACAGCTGTCAATGTAAACATGATAAGAAGCTTAATTACCCGTTTTGAAAACCAGGATTCAGTAGATAATGAACCACGAAGATCATTTGATCGACTTGTTGGCACTGGAGAAGCTGTGGGTGATGTACAAGAAAGTATTCACACGGATCCACCTGAGACTACTCGAACAAGAGCTACTCAATTGGAAATCTTTAGAACAGCGCTGCGGCGCATTCTAAAATTTGACCGGAACATGTTTCCACATAAAATTCAATTGGCTCAAGAATTATTTCCTGGGGATGCATCACAACGGCTGCAATAAGTCAAATTTTTTAACAATCTCATTATGAGCCGATGAAGCACATTTTCATTTAAATGTGCATCAGCGACAATTACACCCTCTCAGATACGCGGTTTGCTGTGGAATTATGGCTGATAAGAGTTATGGTAGATATTTTTTCGCAAATAATAATGGGGACGGTATATCGGATCACGTTGGATAATTTTTTAAGTCCCGTATTTCACAATTTTCCTGGCATATGTTGCCAGCAAGATGAAGCTGCAGTTAATAACGCGAGAGCTACAATGTCGATTTTGCGAGAAATCATTCAGACGAAGCAGGCCCGGTCCACACAGTAGTAACATTCAACAATTTTAAATTACTTTTTACGTACAAGAAAAATTTATTTTAAATTTAATTTATATGAAAGTAAGGGCTCTCACGCACATACAAGATTCATGATGTACATGTGTTAAAAATGCTTTTACCTGCTGATATATCTTGTATATCATTATCTGGTGTACTTTGACCGATATCAGCCAATGTATTAGTCGTTGGCGATTGGCTATCATCCCAACTTATCTTTGAAAAGTCTCCTTGTAAATGACTTATTTCATCGTCCGGCACAAAAGTTTCAAAATTTTCGTCGAATTTCGCAGCTTCGTAGTTTATGTCTTGAACATTCGATGAAAGTTTTTGAAATTTATATTCAACGCGTCGTGTTCTATTTGTACTACGTTCCTCTAAATTATCATCATCAACTAATGAGTTATGAAAAGTTGTATTAATTAAAATCCAATAATAAATTCTTAATTATAAAGTCAATACTTGAATGACCACAGTCCCGTGCAAATGTTTGTTTATAATAAAAGTTTTGCAGTTTTGTGTTCGACTCACCAAATATGTACATATTTTTATTTGTTTCTATTCAGTTTGGAAAAATGTAATGTGGTTTATGTTTCAGACACTAATACGATAATAATGCACCTAAGATCAACCCATTTTGAATTAATTTATAGCTTTTATTCAAAAATTATTTTAGAGAAATTATATTGAGGATCATTTTCAAACTTATTGCCCGGGATTTTTACAAAAAAAAATTGCTTTTAAATCTAAACAAAATGCTGTGCAAAATTATTTTAGCCACACACTCCTTAAATCGATGCTTAAGTGCAAAACACTACAAAGTCTCACAAGAATACGTGAGACAGCACCCCATATACCAAACAAAATTGGAACCTAATTGATACAATAATGACCAATCGCGATCAATATGACAGCATTCGTTGTAGAGCTCAAAATACGTTCCAGTTTCTTACCTCAGGAAACTATTATTTCTCTTCTCGTCAAACATGGACAGCAACATAAGAAGTGCTATACAATTTCCCTCCCCCTCATCTATGAATGCAAGTATGTATATCTTAGCAACCACGGCAGAAATATTCGACGTGCGTTACACGACTGTCGCACTCATTACACATTTCTGGAGGAGGCCTGCAGGAATGCTATCATGATGCCATGGATTGCTGAATACAAGACAGGTGACTTTGTATGTCTTATGCGGATTTTTGAGCTTCTTGGGAATGATCCATCTATTTTAGTTGGTGATTATATGCTGCCTAATCTGATATTGGAGAGGAATATTAATGTTCTTATACCTGATAGAGACCTATGCTAAGAGCAATGCAGGTAGTGCGGCACACAGGCCATCTGTGGTTCACCCACGCTTCAAAACAGACGAATAGTGATACTGGTGCGGGAATTATTGGCCCGGGCTTACAGAGGGGCATGCGCATGAGCAAACAGTCTACTTTCAAGTTGATTACGAGTACAAACACTGCATGACAAAATTTTTTTGAACTGACAACTTTGACGTAGGCTGCACGCAACTTGGTAGTCAATTTTCTTTGCAGCAAGATAACAACTCAAAATGGTCGCCGCACTAAAAATGCAGCAAAAATAAATCGCAACATATCATCGTTCACAAGAAAATTTATTAAAATAATATTAAATAATTTATTCAAGCTTTAGGTCCAGAAAATAAATATAAATGATTTATTTATATATTTATTTGTTTATTTATTTATTTATTTATTCATTTATTTATTTATTTATTTATTCATTTATTTATTTATTTATTTATTTATTTGTTTATTTATTTATTTATTTATTTATTTATTTATTTATTTATTTATTTATTTATTTATTTATTTATTTATTTATTTATTTATTTATTTATTTATTTATTTATTTATTTATTTATTTATTTATTTATTTATTTATTTATTTATTTATTTATTTATTTATTTATTTATTTATTTATTTATTTATTTATTTATTTATTTATTTATTTATTTATTTATTTATTTATTTATTTATTTATTTATTTATTTATTTATTTATTTATTTATTTATTTATTTATTTATTTATTTATTTATTTATTTTTTTATTTATTTATTTATTTATTTATTTTTTCATTTATTTATTTATTTATTTATTTATTTATTTATTTATTTATTTATTTATTTATTTATTTATTTATTTATTTATTTATTTATTTATTTATTTATTTATTTATTTATTTATTTATTTATTTATTTATTTATTTATTTATTTATTTATTTATTTATTTATTTATTTATTTATTTATTTATTTATTTATTTATTTATTTATTTATTTATTTATTTATTTATTTATTTATTTATTTATTTATTTATTTATTTATTTGGATTAAATAAATCAGTTATATTTATTTTCTGTGCCTAAAGCTTGAATAAATTATTTAATAATATTTAATAAAAAGGTCGAATAAATCAGAATAATTTTATTAAAATGATGTTGCTGAACAATTTCGAAAAGTGTGGATGGGTTAGTAAAAATTGTAGGTGTGTTGCAACTTGAAAGGCAAAAATTTAACGTGTATCCAAACGTAAGTTATTTATTAAGGCTTTCAAATATTCGTTAAGTCTGAAAAGCCTTTCCATACGTTCAGGCGCAGAAGATTTGAAGTATTTTTTGACTGTCATACCGGATTGGGCGATTGAAGTGTTGTTACCTATTCAAACGCCCATATATACTTATATTTTTTGAAATTATTTTCTATTAAATCGAATTAGAAAATGTGTGGAAATAATTAAAATTTCTGAGTACATTAACTATAGCTCGATGTGGCAGCCACCTTTTTTCTTGACTATGACCTTTAAACGGCTCAAAAATGAGTTGCGATATTTTGGCTCATTCAAGTACAATGGTTTTCTTCAGCGCATCCACACTGACAGTACATGCGTCTGAGTACTCGTTTATTTTCCTCTCGTCTCTCTCGCCCATAAGTAGCAATCATGTCAATAAAACATGACGTGTGTAAACACATCCATAAAAAATATTGTTTAACAATATCGTACTTTATTAATAAAAATGTTATTGAACGATAAAAATTGTATTCTTAATGTGATTATGGCGGAAATAAATATGACATGATTCTATTTACAATTAATTGATTTTGATCTAAAAGCTGACAACACTAATCGCAACAGCTTTTATTTCATACTCTTTGTTCTTACAAAAACTCTGCAAAAACTAATAATTAGTCTGAGTTTACAAACGTCATGTCTTATTGACATGATCACTACTTTATGGGCGAGAGAGACGAGGGGAAAAGAAACGAGTACTCAGATGCATGTACTGTCATTACAAATTATTTTCTCATTCGTAATTTTTAACCCGAAGGTATTTGCAAATAAATCTCGTCAATATGACATGACGCGTCTAAACGCAGACTTATTTGACAAAAAAAAGCGGAAAATATTTGGCACTGGGTGGTCAGTCACACTTTGTTCACATTAGAAACATTTTTGTTTGAAAGCAAATAATTTTGTTTGCAAAAATCAGCTGTTTTGCTGTTTGCCCCTCAAAAACAAAAATATTATGGTCACACTACAGCAAAGAAATATTTCTCGTTATTCGTCAAATGTTTCCCCAACGTGATCGCACCTTAATGTGTATAATTTTAATTAAGTTAAAGAAAACAATTCACTTCTTTTTTAATAAATCATTGGATATGAAAGATGCTACAAGCTGGCAAGAAATTTTCGAGGATATCTAGCATTAATCACTTATTTTTAATAAACTCTACGTTTGCTTTTATCCCACAATGATGTTTTAAGTAGAGGCTAAATGAGATGAGATTTTGATTATTTTATAACTTTTAGTGCGTAACAACAACAAATTGTTTAATTGGAAATATCTAGTAAATGTGTAAAATAAAAGTAAATTCTATTACAAAACATTTTGCACTACAATAAATACATAATAACTATTTATATATATTTTGCGTGATCATCACTACTTTTCAAAATGGGTTGTCTCATATGGTCTCACATATATATATGTGTGTTTGTACGTGTGTGTATGTGATTGCCCTAAAGGTGTTTTGTGTAAATAAATCGATTTCGAATTGACTGTAATTCAATTTTAAGAAACTGTATTTTTACCTTGGCCCGCAGATGTTTGAAAATTTGATAAATTAGTTCCACACATTTTATCGACGTCTTGTGATGACATTTGAATTTGTTCTTGAGAGAATGCTGTTGAGATTGTTGCTGTGGGAGCAACGGTTTCGATGTGCTCATCGGTGAAACTTAAATTATCATCAAAGGATTTGCCAGACATTGATTCAATTGTTGGCGACTTAATGACATCCAAACCATCAACGTCATCGCATGTTATTGCATAATTTTCACTTTCAGAATTATATTCTGCTCTAGTGGTATTATTATCAACAATAACATTGTACATCTCAATATGATTACGATCATGTTGTTGATTAACAATATGAATACTTTCCTCAAGAACATTGTCAACTAAAACGGCAGCATCGTGTCGCACATTTTCAATATTCGATGGCAGTAATTTGGCCAAATTTGAATCGGTATCAATAACAGATTTGTCATATTCATATTCGTCCTCTTCATCCTCATTATCATCACGACCAGCATTATCGGCGTCTTTATCAACACCATTATCACCATCATCCTCATCACCATCATTAATTTTTTTCTCATTTTCTATTTCATATTTTAAAATGCCTGGAAAACAATTGCACAATATTGTTTTATTGTTTTGCTTGTGCGCTTTCAGATATTTTTATTTAAATTTTTAATTAATTAATTTAATTCAAAGAAGACAAATTAAGAAGAAAAAAATACTCAATATGGCAACTAAAAACGTTGAAAGTGCGTGCGCGCGTACTGTCAGTTTTTTTAAGGATTAAGTGAACAATGTAGAAAATTATAGATGAGTGAGTGCAATTAAAATAAAATTAATAAGCAAATATTTAGGAGGCATGGGATGGAAATCTACGCGAATTCGCAAAACTGATCGGACGATGTAGTGAAATGGCCTTTCTAAACGTCGACAACTATTAAAAAAACATAATTTAATTTGATTTTGGTAGAACTGGATTTTTGAAATCGCGCAATTTTTAAACGATCGATATCCATTACATACCGGATTAATTATTTATGTATCGATTCATTACTTGTGCCGAGTGAGTATTACAAGTATGTATGTCGTAGGAATATTTGTCATTTCTCGATATAGCTGACGAAGTGGCATATATCAGCTCATTACTGGTCATAATTGATTTGGCGCATATGCCAAAAAGCAGGAATAGAGAAAAACGATAAAAAAGATTTACAAGAAGTTCTCTTACACAAAATCCAATGAAAATCTTAAGACTTGTACGATAGTGTGAATGGCCCTTTAGCAAGCATTTTGAACGTGTTTGAGGCTCTTTACATGACAATCAAATCTTAAATTTTACCTTTTTTTAATAAAATTTTGTAGAAGTTAAAACGAAAAATTGCGACCCGGAATGAATGGAAATAATGAATCAAGGGAGTTTTTTTTGTTTGTTTCGAAGAGCTGATTTGAAAAATGAAAATAGTTTAATATAGATTTTGTAAAAGTCTTAATTTATATATCGTGGGCGCGCCGGCAGAAGGTGATTAATGAACTTTGTAGATTCCACTTTTCTTAACTACTAACCGCCACGCCCATGATGTTCCACGTATTCGTTCTTTCGTAAAATTACATTTAAAACAAAAACAACAATTAAGAATTCGTTTTTTGCTTTAAATTTAATTGTACGAAAAAACGAATACGTGTGACATCGTAGGTCTGGAAATAAATAAATAAGAAATCAGTAGAAAATATTCAATAAGCAGTTTATAAATGGGTTAGCACAATACCAGGGAAATTTCATGTAACCACTCATTAAAATAGGAAGTGAAATCAAACCTTTTAGAAGTGAAATCAAACTTAACTTTTTGATTTCCCAAAACTTCGTGCTTCCTGACACATCCCCCATTTGCCCACGCACCCACGAAATTAAACAAAAACAAATTAAAACATTTTCATATATGTTTTTGTTTTTTATACAAATTCTAATCCGAAGAAAATCGAACATTTCTTTACCTTTCATTGTCATTATATATTATTTACCAAAAGATGTTTTCTGTCTGTATGAAATATCTCGCCTAATACTGTAAAAAAAATTTTAATTTAGATTTATCACTTTTGTGTAGTGTTTTACGTAACTACAGCGTAATATAAAACAAAGAAATGAAAAGTTTTAAAAATACCCTTCATTTCCTTAAAATGAAAAATTTTTAATTTTTCCCTTCGCTTGAAATTTTGCAATAAATTCCCTACAAAAAGGGAAAATTCTCTACTCTTGGCATTACTGGCCATAAGTGAAATTTGTTTGCTAAAATAGAACCCCAATAATGTCAGGAAGGCAAAGTTTCTCTATAGTGCTATTATGTTTACCGCAAAATCGTTTACCTAAAAAATCGTTTAAGTGTTGTCAATATTTATATAAAAAATCATATGACGAATACTGAGTATGCAAATTTTATAAGTGATTGATGGTGATTGATGGCGATTATGGTGTTGATGATGGTGTAAGTGATGATTAATTGATATATATATATATATACGAGTAATTTTA
Source organism: Gymnocheta viridis (assembly GCA_956483585.1). Classification (NCBI taxonomy): domain Eukaryota; kingdom Metazoa; phylum Arthropoda; class Insecta; order Diptera; family Tachinidae; genus Gymnocheta; species Gymnocheta viridis. The sequence continues at coordinate 91,261,717 of OY101442.1, read as the reverse complement.
ATTTTTGTACTGTAGAATTAATCATTAATCGTAATAAATAAAATTTATATCAAAAAGCATTAAAGTAAATTACAAATTAATTATAATTATTACAGTGACTGTACAACAATTTAAAATCTTTTAAATGCAAAAAAAATTTTGGGCGAAAAATACAATCATCAAGCGAGCAACTTGAGATTTTTTTATACTTTTCAATATTCTTAATGAATTAGAAACTGTCCAGAAGTAATTTGTTCAACGCTGAAAGAGATTTTAAAGATATTTGCAATTTTAACTACGAAATTTTAATCTCTTGATTAGTGAAGGAGCTGGTTTTCAGATTTCCATATGGGCATTTCCACAGAAATGTTTACTTGTTGTCACATACATACGTTGCCCTCTTCAATTGCTAGTACATATCAATAAAAACTTCAGATTTGTGTTCTTTTCTTTTACTAAATGTAGACAGGATCGGATTTAGTGATGACCAACCGGGGCGGTGCGGGGCGGGGCGGTGCATTTGTTTTTTCCCGGTTTCCGTAACTATTTTATAGGGAAGAGGAATTTTAAGATGTTCGAATTTGATGACCTTTATTTAAATTTTTGGGTATTTTTAAACGAATTTCGAAGAATTATTTGGCAAATTTTTCTGATTTTCTTTTTAAATTTTCTTAAAGTGTTTCTTTCCAAGATTCAGCATCTAATTTACGATTACAGTCAATTTCAAGCAATTTCGATGTTTGTTCTGATGTCTGGCAATTTTTTCATAGCTTCAGTAAATTTTGGCCCATAGTGGGGATACTTAACAGGAAGAGGCTCTAATAGCAGGAAAAAGGGTACATCTTTTTTTTGTACGTTTTAATTTTAATTAAACTAGGAAAACTGCTAGTTAATTCTCTATTGAAAACAAACGATTTGCTACATTTTAGCTCTAATTGCGTATAAAATGCAAAACTAAATATACAAAATACATAAATACATAATATATACACATTAATACATAAATAAAGACATACACTAAATATATATATATTTAGCTTATATAAACAATTCATGTAACTGACAAAAATAAAATGTGTTTTTTGTTTCTATCAATTTGTCTATTATTTCTAAATTTCTATACTACAAATAGCAATATATTGGCTTAATATAGAAGGGACGTATCTCGATTTTTTTACTAAGCGCCGCTTTTAATCTTTTCTGACATTACAATTCCAAATAGACAAGAAAAGCTTATAATCGCAATTTTAAAAAAATCAAGACACGTCTTTTCTATATTATGCCAACGAATATTAAAAAAAATTTAAAAAAGCCTTACATATGCCGTTTTCTTTTATAAAAAAGTGTAACATTTCTTTTACTTTTAATCAAAATAATTGCAATTCAAAGTCTACTTAAGACAAAAATGTTGCCTTGTACATGATGATACAATAATTTCTAATGAAATCATTATATTGCAAATTTTCAATAAAAAGGGCAAAAAATGTTGCACTATTTTTTAGAAAAGAAAACGTAATTAATTGCAGTCACTGTAACTGCCATCATAAGTTTTTTCCTTCTTGTGTAAAATTAAAACAAAAAATTTATTACCCAGCGAACATATTTTATTTGCCTGCATGTCTGACAGAAAAATATCAAACTTTTCAAATACGCCATTTCTGCATATTTTCCGAAATATTATTTGATTGATATCAGAAAAGTCTAAACATTTAGTAGTTTTTAATCAATTGCTGTAAAAACAACTAATAATACCTTTCACAATACAAATAACTCTCGTATGCCTTTTTCGAGTCATTATTTGTATAAATACAAATTTGAAATAACATTCAACCGAGACACCTAAACAGTGGGATACATGGAAACACACATGAACATTGATGATGGGAGTGTAGCGTCTCCCGAAAAACAACGTTGTTTCTGTTCTGTCGTGTAAGTTGAAATTAATTGATGTTAAAAATTTTTTTCCCGTGTTCCTTTGGAAAATGTATCATGTCCAATTCTTTCTGACTAAAAAAAAATGTTACAAACATTAACCAAAATAATAATCTTAAATTTTTATTCGCACTTTTTCCCAATATTAATATTTTCCTTATTCAGTAAAACATAAACAATTTTGTTAAAAACAAATTGGAATTGATTATTGAGGGGTATAGCTTGTTCCTATGCGCATTTCACTGTTGCTAATGCAGATCATCAGGGAACTTAACCCAAATATTTCTTAGAACAACTGGAGATATTATATTAAACCTTCATTAAAACAAATGAAAAGTTTAAACAATATAAAAGTTGTAACAAGAACTCAATAATCAACCAATTGTTTTTGTTTTCTTACTTTACCATTACTATCTAGGCTGATTTTTTTTCAACTCTAATTGTAGTTCTAAGAGGTTTGTAGAAAATGTAAAAACAACAAATGCTATACATTTGTATAGAGTGATGCCAAACAAAATTTTGTGACCGGGTGCTTGTCAAGTTAATAATTGGTGCTTTTTATGGGAATCGCTAAAATTTTAGTATTTTAAATGGAAACAAAAAGAAAATCAAACAATAATAAGAGAGAATTTTAAGTTACTGCCGTCGATTTTGTTATGGGTCACCAAGCGATTGTTCCTGAAGTTGCAGACTTGTTCTGTTTCATCATTTATTGGTTTATATTCGCTTGTTCAGAGTTAGAAACATGCAAAATATAGATTTTTTTAATTATTAATTTGTTTCTTCTTTTTTTTTTTTTGTTTAGTCAAACAAAAGAATTTTTACGAAAACTTTTTGTTCACAGTTTCAATGTTTTTGTTTTGATTATCTGTTGCTTTTAAAAATAGCTGATTCTTTTCACAGAACAAGTACCGAACATAACGGCACAGAACAGCAACGGAAAAATAAAAACTAATGAAACTTTAATACGACTGGTTGTATAAAGTATTACAAAAGTCGCAACATTTTCTAGATGTTTTGTCAGACATATTTGCGATGTGTCGCAAATTTCATTAGATTTCGGGCATATTGCTAAAGTTTTCATAACTTCCTGATCGCTTTTTTGGCGAATTCGGCAAAATATGTTCGCTGGGTTCTATTGCATTTAATGGCGTTTTCTTTTCTAACAAAAAAGTGCAACATATTTTTTAATTTTTATTAAAAAATTGCAATAAAATGGATATTTTGAAATGATGAGTTTATTAGAAATTATTGTATCATCATCACTTACGAGGCAAAATTGTTGTCTTAAGAAAATTTTGAATAAAAATTAAAAGAAATGTTATAATTTTTTATAGGAAAGAAAACGGCCTAAGCTTAAGTTTTATGTACATTCAATAAATAATATAAATATATTATAAGCTAAAAAGCAGTAGCAAAAAAAATTTAATTGAATCACTTATCAAAGAAGAAAACTAATAAAAAAAAAATATAAAGTGTACATATTTGAAGCAACTAAAGGATAATGATTTTCGAATTAAAACTTACCTTGTGTTGCAATGGCTTCGATAGATACAATTTCTTGTGGTTCGGGTATGTATGTTTGCAAGGTTTCTGTTGCACATAAAAAAAACATTACCGGGAGAAGGAGACACAAAGAGAGAGAGAGAGAGAGAGAGAGTGATTAAAAATATATTAGTAATTGTTTTACTCTCACTATCTGTTAAACATTTAGGACAAACAAAACAAACCAGAAAATAATAATATGTAAATATGATCTTGATGAATTTATAACAAAATATGAATTAATAAACAATTTAAAGAAACATCTATTGAATACTTAAAGAAAACTAAAAATTCAATTGTGTTAATGAAGTGAATCCAAAGACATTTTGCCGGTTAGTAAAACATTCAAATATGTGTAATTTATGTTACAAATGTTTTTAGTAGTATCATTAATTATGTTAAGTAGCATCATAAAAAGAAAAACAATCCGTAGTCATTTAATGAAAACTGCTGGTGTTAGTACATAGAATTTTTAGCATTAGCAATAAATAAAATAGACAGGAGTACAAGAATGATAGCAAATGAGTTTTCTGGCTAATTTACATATTTCGATAGAACAAAGTTATATGCGTTTTGTTTTTATTTCGTTACGTTGTTACGTTACGTTGCAGTTTTACTTACGAATTGTTTTTGTGTGTGATTAATATAACAATTTTGTTAGGTTTGTTTAATAGAATGATAAATTGTTCTGTTTGAAATGCTTGGCTTAGAATTGCGTATTAATTTCGTAGTTAAAATTATTTACTGCCTCTGGCAGCCGATTCATCAGACTCTACATATTCAATGTCAGTATGAGATTCGTGTAGCATTCCTTTAATATGTAATTTCTCGGCATCGATATTGAAACTATTGCAACATTTTTCGTGAACGGTTGTACAGCTCTCGCTAAGCATTTCGTTAAGTTCTTGACAAACAGAATCCACTGTTGGTACATTCATATTCATATTCATTCCTTCTTCCTCTGTATCGGTTGGCAATTGTACATCTTCGACGTCTGTCTGCTGTTGCTGACAACTTTTATTTGTAATGAGGCGATTTTCCTGCATATATTCGGAAGTTTTTTTGGGGTTTTTGGGTTTGTTGTTCTTGCCGCAGGTCACCGATCCACAAGTTTCCAATGTTATCACAATATTTTTGCTACTGGCCACGTAGTCTTTCAAGTTCGAAGTATTTGTGTCTATAAGAGGCAGCTCAGCTTCTGATACGGATGAGAAATCATCAGCAGTTATGTCCTCTATATCTGTTACTTTTTCCGAATGAGAATGATTTGATTGACGGCTTGTTTCGACAGCCTGCTTGACAGCTCTAGATGGCACCAACAAACCACCATCACTGAAATCCATATCTTCAATATCAGTGCCACCACCACTTTCCTCTCTGGTACTTGGTTTTGGAGTTTCCAAGAATTTGGATTTGTTTTTGGTTACGGGGCGGGACTTGTGTTTTTTCTTGCGACTGTTTGTGCCGGCCATAAAAATCTCCTCGACATCGGTAACCGACTCGGTATTAGAAATAATTTCTAAGCGTTTGCTTTGCTGGGTTTTCAACAATTCGTTGGAAATAGTAATATCAGACTCAACCAGTACATTGTGTGCAGAAGGAGATGGTGAACGCGAAGGTAATTCAACTAATTGCATATCCATATCATCGGCACAGGAATATTCCTCAATATCTGTTAAGCATTCGTCATTTTGTGACGCATACATGCCAAACTGATATTCTTTGTCCATTGGCATAACGCTAGCAATAGTGTCGCCAAATTTGTCTTCTTGCAACATAATTATCTCGCGTTGCGTTATCGGTATGGCGTTAAGATCGACAGAAGCAACTGACATTTTACGTGATACAGCTGCCTCGGACACATCATCACAAAATAAGTCTTCGCAATCTGTAGTACATCCGCCGTCATCACCCACCGCTAAAATAACTGATTGAGGTATGGGTTGCTCATTACCATCATCACCATCGAAACTGTCATCGTCACTGCTTGCTGCAACAGAATCATCAAAGCGTTCCGTATCGGTTAAAACTTCCTCTTTCCTTTTTCCCGCCACTTCTAGAAACATATTCTTACGAAAACTACTTTTTGATACGGCACCCTGTAGATATTTATTATTTTCTAGTGTGGGAATATTTGTAGTAGCATGAATGAAGGTGACATCTATTGGCGGCATACTTGCACTACTCAATAAATCTTCATCTGAAATATTTCCTGCATTTGATATCGAATCAGAATCCGAACAAGATATTTGACAAATTTCCTCATTACTCGATAATTCGAGAATTTCATTTTCTGAGATGCCCTGCATTTCTTTGCCCATGGCATCGGAGAGAGTGAAAGCCACACTACTTAAATTGCTGGCAACGGAATTATCCTCGAAGTCACAGTCGCAACCTTCGTACTCATTTGTTCTGGCTGCTGCTGAATCGGCGATATTGACATTACCCAGATCCACAATGTTCCCAAGATCAACACAGGCAGACTTTTCGAAATTATTTTCTATATCTGAATCTGTACTGAAGTCCTCACAATCTGTCAAATAATCATTTAGTGTATTCAAATTTTGGGCTAACAAAAAATTGCCAGGCTTATGTTCCACCATCTCCTTTACACCGTCGCAGCTCGATAACTGTTCTTGGAAATCATGACGCAAAAATTCCTGCAATGAGAATTTAAAATCCGGACAGACACTATTTTTAGCATCCCCTTCGTCTGCCTCACTGTCGTTATAATCCTCAACATCAGTCACTTCCCCTTGAGCGTTGGGCAAATTCTTCGGTATAACCAAACTATTCTTTGACGATCTTCTAGAACGAGGTCCATTTACATCTGCAGAGCTATCAAAGTCTTCGACGTCGGTCAGACCTCCCATGTTTTGATTATAGTCCATATCATTACTAGAACTATCGTCTGAATCGGACGATGTCGCTGAGGAGTGGTGCTCATAATTACAGCGCTGCTGTGGATCTGCAGTAACTGATATTGTTGGTACATTTGTGGACATATTGAATTTGGAAAATATTGCTTATTTTTAGAATTGATTTACTAATTGTATTTGTGTTGCCTTTTCAAGGAAACTTAGAATTGCTGTGTAGTGTATTTTCAATGATTTTCTATGCGATTAATAGGAGGAGAGATAAATAAACAAATGATTACAGAATGGAAGAGAAAGAAAATTTAAATATATATATATTTTTTTATGCCGAAGGAAATCTATCGTCGGGACATACAAACAAACTGTTCTTCGAAATGTCATTTTTAATACAAACACTTTGTTAATTGCTTTGCAGCGAAACAAACTTAAAATATAATTTAAAACAACAACTCTTTAAAATTGCTAATTTGTGGCAAAACTGTAATTATTTCGCAAAAAAAATAATTTCCATCGTAATTGCATTCAAGTCAGAATTTTTATGAAGACCTTTTTTCTTGTTGTTAAGTCACAAAAAATATGCTTGTAATTGGAGCACCCTATATAAATCTATCATAAGACTTCATGTATACATAAATATATTTATATTTTTAACATTCCTTAACAGCCCCATGAACAAATTTTTGTGATTTGCGTTAAATAAAATTTTATTTCAAATTTATTTTTAGCTTGAGTAACATTACAATTTAGGAAAATGTAATTTTCTTCAATATTTGAAATATTAAAAAAAAGATCAAAGCAGTTTCACGAGTACTTTAAGGACAGCGCCAAACATTTACTCTCAACTAAACTTCAATTTGAATTCAAACGTTAAACGGTTTGAAAGTTTTCTTGGTGTGAAAAGGGATTAAGAATAGAATTTGGTATCATATTATAAAACCATTGTGTTTGTTGGGAGACTATAACATAATCGCAACAACAACTACAAATTACTATATCCCTCATTTACTGCAAAACAGTCATAACCCAAAAAAAAACTTCGTTCTTCAGAAACCAAGTTTAAAGTTTTTAATTTAGCCACAACTCAATGGAAAAGTCAAAAACTATTCTCCTCTCAATAGCTGATGAGTAAACAAGATTTTTGTATGAATTTTTTACACAAGATGAAGAACGATAATAAAGAAAAAATTACAAAGATCTTAATTTAGTACCGTGTTTGTCAAAAAAGAATTTGATTTTTTTTGTTCCCGAAGAAAAATTTCATATCCCGTCACTGGTAGTAATAATATTGAACGTACAGATGCCAAAGAGGTTAAGGCATTTGTTATGCTATTAAATATTATCCTAAAATATATGCCAGACTACTTTAATGAAATTCTAAGTAAAATATTTAGTATTTGCTTAATTAATGGCTTCTTTCCCAGTACTTTCAAAAAATCGAAAGTAATACCGATTCATAAAAAGGGAAAATAACCCAAACTGCCCACCAGCTATAGGCCGATAAGCATTTTAAGTTTACTGAAAAGATTAGTAGATTTTGCTGATCAAAATAATATTATTAACCACCAACAGTTTGGATTCCTCGAGGAACACTCTACCGTACACCAAATAAAGCGAGTTGTGGATTATATCGAAGATAATAAAAGGAAACGCAAGAGCATTGCCGTTGTTTTTCTCGATATAGAAAAGGCTTTTGACACCATCTGGCACAATGGAATGTTATACAAGCTCAATTCATTAGGTTTCCCAAAAAATCATACAAAGTTTTCTAAAAACATTTATTGTGTTTGTTGACGGGGAATTTTCAACAGAAAGAACAATTCCAGCGGGATTGCAACAAGGGTCAGTACTATCTATCACCTACACTCTTCTCCTTATATACGTCTGATGTTGAGGTGCACAGAAATCAGGAAGCAGCATTTTATGCTGATGACAGTGCTTTTATATGCAGTGGAAAACTTTCAAATGCAATAATCAAGAGAATGCAAGAGAGCCTTACCACAATCCAAAAATATTTTAATATAATAAATCACCAAAAAGTATTCCTACTGAAATTCTGTACTTTCGGGGAAACGTGATCCCCATCAAAGATGATATTAAATATTTAGGTATCACTTTAGATAAAAAACTTAAATTTAAACAACATGTAAATTACATCTGTGATAAAGCAATAAAATGTGGACGTGCTCTATACCCCATACTTAATAGGAGGTCTAAGCTCAACCTAAAAAATAAGTTATTGTTGTATAATATGTGTATTCGACCGGTAATGACTTACGGCTGTCCATCCTGGTTTCACAAAACTGCTAAGACACATACAAAAATGCTTCAGATTATCCGGATAAAAATTTTAAAATAATTCATTATCTTCCCCTTAGATTCCCCACTGACTTACTGCACAATAGATTTAAACATAAAAAGTTAAACGCGTTTGCCAATGATCTGACGCTGTCATTTAATGAAAAATGCAGATTGTCTAATTTTGAAACAATAAGAAATTTACTAAACAGTCGCTGAGAATCTTTTGTTAAAAAGAATCTTACTAGCGATTGTTTGACCAAATTTCATCATAACATTTTGAAAGTTTGTAAGAGGTTTTTAAGACAAATTTTCCTCTAGACGGTATTATTAATAGTTTCGTTATTCAATTATTAGATTTAATTGTTGTAGAACGCTTAAGTAAAATCTTATAACATTGTACCTTATTTAGCTTATAAGATTCGTGAATAAAACATTTCAATTAAAGAAATTTCCCATCACAGACAAAGAATTGGAATAATTTAACATTGTGCCAAATAATGTATTTTTATATTTTATCTTACTAAAAATAATACAATTGTATTGACGAAGATAATTCTGCAGTAGTGGCTACAGGGAAGAAAGTTTAGCACGTCAAACTAGAGAGATCTTGTGCCAACTTAGAAGAGGCAGGTGAAGTATCTTTTTTTTGGTTAAAGAGAAGTAACACTCAAGCAATTAATATGCCTACCAACCAAGTAGTTGTGTTACTTTCTTTGTGAAAGCGACAGTGAAAGAGGACAGGTGGTGAAAATCGAAAGTTTAACTGTTTTACAACTCTGATAGTGCGGACGTTATGTTATGCCGTTTTCTTTTCTAAAAAAATGTAACATTTCTTTTACTTTTTATCAAAATAATTGCAATTCAAAGTTTTCTTAAGACAAAAATATTGCCTTGCAATTGATGATACAATAATTTTTATAAATTCACAATTTCAAAAAATCATTATATTGCAAATTTTCAATAAAAAGGGCAAACATTTTTGCACTTTCTTTTAGAAATGAAGGCGCCACTATTTTTAATGTACGATGATTTGCTAATAATTTTTTAATTTCCGTATGAATCAAAAAAAAAACTTTAAAGTTTTCTAGAGTAGAAAGCAAATGAAATGATCGGAAGTGTGATTTCAGAATATTACTGCTAAAAGAAGAAAATTTTTTTCCCAAAAAAAACACAGTATCTTTTTATGCGCCTTTTGTTTTAGTGCCTTATATGAACTTTTAAATCACATTAAACAAAGAAGCCTATTAAATCCAGATGAAACAATCTTAGACTTTTTAATAACACTAGAGTTCACATAGAGCTCGAAATTCGACCGCCAGCTTAAACGTATACATATTTTAGTTGCATTCACTTAAAGAGAGAAAAACCACCTAATTTTCCATTCCCTTCCCCACGAAAAAAATATTTATTAAATAAACGTAAAAACAAAAAGAAAACAATAAACAATGAAGCTAACACATCCATACGTAATGAACATGTACATCCATATTTGATTCTTGTCTCTTTCAATTCTGATCTAATTTTCTTTTTCAACTTCACTCATTTGAAGAGAAAAAAATCTTATTACTCATATAAATATGTAGGTACTCTTAACCACTTTCATTGTTGTGCTTATGTTTTTATTTCCACCAACACTTAAGTGAATAAGTGAATGTACGTGTGTATTTTTAGCATTTGTAGTGGTGTCTACTTTAGGAGCCTTTCATTCCTTTAATACTAAACCGATTTAAATAGTATATAGTCGGGTTGGTAAAGCTCAGCCATATCTACCATTTGATAAAAGAATGAAGAAAATCGTTTGGCAAACAAAGGAAAAAATGGATCTAAAATTTTTTATTTTCTTATTTATATAATAGAAGATTATTAACTATTAACTTTTGAGAAGTGAACAAATAATAAATTAATAAATATTTGTATGCGTGATCTTGAGATCACCAAAATCAAATTTTATATGTGGTTAGGTGACCCGGCAACCGTTGTTTTGCCACATAGCTTATTTCTAGTGAACATTTTGGTAATTTTTTCAGGCTTAAGCATGGTACTCTGTTCATCATTTCGTACGAACTGCTGCGAACTGCAAAAGTCCATATAAAAAAAATTCATGCGAAATAACTGCAAAAAATGTGACCGAAGTTGTACTCTGTTTAACTTGTGAAAACATACGAAATGTTTCTGGCAGCATTATTTTTTCAACCACAACATGTTTCTGGAAACATATTTTTCAACTGCGAAATAATCTAAGCACCACTTATTTCGCGCGGAATTGCAAACAGCAGCTGATCAGATATTTCTTGACGTTGTGGTTTTAATTTTAAATTTACTGCCCAGAAATAATTGAAATAATGTAAATATAATATAAAATGAAGGTGAGTGCTTTTTGCAGAACGTGTGTCTTCAATGAGCTTCTCCGAAGCGCCTGCGATTTGAATTAATTGATACGTTGCAGTACAAACTCCTAAAATTATTTTGTTGCCATTTGTTTCAATATTTTTTTAAATAAACACATTTTTTTGTTTTCATAAGAAAAACAATGTTGCTAATTTCAAGGCAATAAAACCGATAAATTTGTTATAAATCGTGGTGTTGTCGCCACTGATCAGTTGTCAAAATTTTAAAACGAAATAATCAATGTTGCTCAAAATTTTTCGCAAATTTGAACAGACTACTAAGCTTTAGAGATCATTCTCACCAAGTTTAAGCAAATTCTATAAAAAAAAACATTTGTTATGTAGAGTGAATTATGGCTAATAGGAAATTTAGATATGTAAATGGAAAAGAAAGGGCGTAAAAAAATACACCAAATGCCCTGATGCGTATAAATCACTAGTTGAAGCATTAAATCATGGTACAATTAGTAACAAAGTCAAAGTAGGGATAAATTGGATTAACTCAAGAGAAAAGGAAGAAAAACATATAAATGAGAAGCTTATAGAAGAAAAATTACAGAATTCTTATGCAATCCTTGTCCCATGATCATTTGAAAAGTCTTTTACTGCTTTTCCCGGGTTACGTTCATTGTATGTTCCGAATTTCTGCTAAATTCTTTGAGAAATACTACGAACATACTACAAACAAACCATAGATTTGCGACTTATAACAATTTCAAATATTTTGAAAAAAGTGGGCGAAAGAGTAAAAAGTAGAAGAAGGAGTGGCCAATTAAACTTGGCCAAAATGCTTGGTCGATTCTCGAGATCAAGTTTGAATGGAATTTTTATAGAGAACGAATTAGGGTGAATAGGAATTTCAGATGTACAGAAGAAGTGGACGTATAAGTGGGTGTGGTCCCTCGAAAAGTATTCCACGGCCTTGCTCAGTTTACGTGCTTTATATGTTTCAAAATTCAATAAATTCCGTTGAGATATTATATTAAAATTGCATTTTGCCACGCCCCTTCACCCAAAGACCCAAAATCCTTATGAAATATACTTTAAAATCTATTCTCATATCTACCAAATACACATAAAAAAATTTCATAAAAATCGGTAAAGCTGTTTCGGAGGAGTTCAAACTCAAACACCGTAACACAAGGATTTTATTAATAAGAAGATGTATTTTACGTGAATTTGATTTACACGGACTTTCTATAATCCCCCGAAACCCCGCATAAGTCCAGGACTACCTGTATTGAAAATCAATTGGAGTTAAGAATTAAAATCTAAGTGAACTCATTGCAAATACGAGTATTTTAAATATGAAAAGTTGTTTATATATAAACGATTCCTTCGACAGCAATAGGAAATTTATGTGCAGAGCAAATTAAATATTTTTTTAAATCATATCATCGTTCAAATCTTGACGGTTGGGTGTGTATCAATTTTATTGAAATAAGAAAATACATAAAAGGCAATTATAAAAATAAGAATTATACTTGTACATTGATAAAAATATAACTTCCGTTCATGGATACTTAATTTAAAATTAACATATAATCATGAGAGTTATAAAATAGTTTTAACTTATTTTATAATATTTATTACCTTGTTTGGGGGGATTGCTTTCGGCTAACGACTCAGACTCAGAGCCCATCATGCAGACTGCTTCAAATTGCCTTTGTAAAGTGGGATCGAGAGCAAATCCACTGGCCTGCTGTCGGCGCATAGTCTCCTCCATAAGAGCGAACGGGCTGCGTGTTGGTTTAGGTGAGCCAGGACTGGCTGCGTGCAAGCGATCTTGTTCAGAGGTAAATGTTGGCAAGGCCACCGAATCGGATAGACTAGAATCGGTTGTATCAATGAAACTCACATCGTATTCGTTGACACAACGTTGCTCAACCGACTGAGGACGCATAATGCTCATGTAATCAACTTCCGGCTGACGGTAAATCACTTCGAATGGCTTGTCCGGTCCAAATGTCTTAGTGAAAACTTCACTTGTTATCACTTTGCGACTACCCGATGAGCTTGAACTTTTTGTACTTTCATTCGATCGCACGGACCTTGTATTATTTTCCGAATCATTGTCATCGGTGATTACGACGGTACTCACTAGTGTGGTGGTTGCAATTGGTTCCCGATGCAGCTTCACGGTTGAAATTCTACTTGTACCGGTGGTTGTGATGGTTGTTGCAAGGGGCTTCTTCTCCGCCAACTTGCTATTAAGGAGTTCTTTTTCAATTTTGTTTGCAGGTTGGCTGATTCTTGAGGTAGTTGTTGTTGTTGTCGCCGACGTAGATGTTGATTTGCGTGAACTGTATGACGAATGGGAGAGCGTCGGTGATGATTTAGCGGTACTGCCTGTTTGATTATTAATTGTATTTTTTAATTTCTTTTGTACTTTCAGATCAATATTTTTACTTTGCGATATTTTCTCTATTTTTGGTTCTAATTTTTTTGTGCTGCTTCGTTTCACAGGAATTTGTTTTTGCTCCGATTTAATAGTTTTATCATTAGTTCTTTTAGCAGGTTTTGTTTTGATAGGCACCTTTGATAACGCATTCGTTTGTCGTTTTTCATTAACTGCTCTTTTAACTTTATCTTCGTGCTCTTTTATCCGATTGGAATCCTCTGATGATATTACAGGATTTCCTTTTTTTGTTGATGTCTTTAGAGTTTGTTTTTTCTTGTCAATTTTTTCAGTGGACTGCACAGATTTTTCTTTGGAAACTTGTCGACTGTAACGGATATTACTGGCTTGTTCGACCACAATTGATTTGTTCAAACTATCAGATCTATTAGTCGTGTTATTCGAAATGTTCTCTTTAGGTTGTACGTTTCGGGTTCGCTTAGTAGTCGGCAGGGATTTTTGTTTATTATTAAGCGATGATGTTGAACCAACTGTCGGGGATTTGGGTTTTTCCTCAGGGTGTTTTAGTAAATCCTTACTTGTGTTTACCTGCATCCTGTTTGGCACCGTTGACATTTTTATTTTATTGTTCTTAATTGATTTCTTATTTATGGTTGTTGTTGTTGTTTTGGCATGAGGTACTGGAGACTTTATAGACCTTTCGTCTAAACTGAGATCACTATCAGCTGATTTTAAATTTCCATATCGCCGGCTGTGCGCAATTGTGGGTTGCATATAATGCTGTGTACCTATTGGAATAGTAGGAGTTCTTAGACGTTTTCTTTGTGAGTCATCGTTGGGTGTTGAGCTTCTAGAGCTCTGTGAATGGTCGGTCTGTTTCCTAACAACTGGCTTTGAATTTTTTTGTGGCTTTCTTGTATAAGCATAGGAACTTGTTACTGAAGAATAGTTGGGCTTAGGACGGTTAGGTGTTGGACTGAATGATCTAAGCGTTTGTTGTTGGGGAACTCTTGTAATGTCAGTTTTTATCCTTGTTCTAGGAGTTGAGCTCCGACTTCTCATATCTAAACTTTCAGGTAAACTCTGCTTTGTTTGAGGACTAAGTGTTCGTTCTAAACGTATCTGATTGTTCAAGGCCGATATTTTTGTCTTATCAGAGATAATTCTCTCAAAACCGCTTGTTGCAGGTTTTGTTCTAGTACTTTTTACAGGCCTTTGACTCGAAATGGGATTTTCAAATGTGCTTTTGTCTGATATTTGTTCTTGGGATAATTTAACACTATTTCTTGTTTGAGAGATATTTTTTCGGACTATGGGTGACGTTTCGGGAACTGTGGACTTTCTTGTAGATGCCTTTTGCTTGTAAACGTGTATTTGCCCATCCTTTAGAGAACTTATTGTATCTAGTTTAGGTTTCTTTACTTTGAATTTCTCTTTATCATTGTCTTGTTTTTTGTAAATATTTGGTTTAGGTTGATGAGGTTTTGATTTTCCACTTTCCCCCAAATCAACGAAATAAGCAACAGCATGAATTTTTTTGTCAGTATTTGAAGGTTTGTCACTTTCAAATGCATTAGAAGCTAAAATTATTTCCGACTCTTTTACAAATCCATTGTCTGGTCCTATTTCTGGTGTAACAATATTTATTACTCCAATTTCTATCATCTTATGAGATTGTTCTCTTTCATTATGAGATTGTGTTGGAAGAACTTCATTTTCCGATTCTTGTTCTGAATAAGGCCTCAAAGGCTTCTTAGTTGCTTCAGTTAGAGGTATCGATTGTGGAGATATTAATTCTTTGTCGTGACAAACACTTGCATTTGTCTTTTCCACTTCATTATATAAAATTTCATCTTCTGACTCATCATCAGAATACGGTTTTAA
Organism: Gymnocheta viridis; assembly: GCA_956483585.1. Taxonomy (NCBI): domain Eukaryota; kingdom Metazoa; phylum Arthropoda; class Insecta; order Diptera; family Tachinidae; genus Gymnocheta; species Gymnocheta viridis. The sequence continues at coordinate 91,246,457 of OY101442.1, read as the reverse complement.
AGAAGTATTTGTAAGACCGATAGATGATAAAACTTTAATACTCTTATGTTCATTATATATTTTCGGATCAACTCTATCAGGCTTAATAACACCAAACTCATCCTCCGATTCATCATCTGAATATGGTTTGATTGCTGATGGAGAAGATGATTTACTGTCTTTAGATTTTTCCGATTCGCTGGCAATTCTTGATAAAACTGAAATTAAATTATCCAAGGACTGTTCCGGACTTCGCCAAACAGGTTGCTTATAATCAACTTCATCTTCAGTTTCATCATCAGAATACGCTTTTAGTGTTGAGGTAATCGCATATGGCGAAAGAGTCTTTGAATCAATAATTTTTTCTTCTTTGGGAGACTTTTCAGAATCCATTTTAGATTTTGGCTTGTCAATTGTCAACTTGTCGGTTTTGTCAGATGGTACTGCAGAAGGCGAGAGTGCCTTTGAATCAATTATTTTCTCCTCTTTCGGAGATATTTCAGAATCAATTGGAGATTTTGGTTCGTCCATTGTCAACTTGTCGGGTTTTTCAGATGGTACTGCAGAAGGCGAGAGTACCTTTGAACCTTTAATTTTTTCCTCTTTAGGAGACTTTTCAGAATCCATTGGAGGTTTTGGTTCGTCCATTGTCAACTTGTCGGGTTTTTCAGATGGTACTGCGAAAGGCGAGAGTGCCTTTAAATCAATAATTGGTTCCCCTTTTTTCGTAGACATATCAGAACCTATTGGAGACTTTGTTTCGTCCATTGTCAACATGTCGGGTTTGTCAGATGGTACTGCAGAAGGCGAGAGTGCCTTTGAATCAATTATTTTCTCCTCTTTCGGAGATATTTCAGAATCAATTGGAGACTTTGTTTCGTCCATTGTCAACATATCGGGTTTGTCAGATGGTACTGCAGAAGGCGAGAGTACCTTTGAACCAATAATTTTATCCTCTTTAGGAGACTTTTCAGAATCCATTGGAGATTTTGGCTTGTCAATTGGCAACATGTCAAGTTTGTCAGATAGAACTGCAGAAGGTGGAAGTGCCTTTGAATCAATTATTTTCTCCTCTTTCGGAGATACTTCAGAATCAATTGGAGATTTTGGTTCGTCCATTGTCAACTTGTCGGGTTTTTCAGATGGTACTGCGAAAGGCGAGAGTGCCTTTAAATCAATAATTTTTTCCCCTTTCGTAGACATATCAGAACCTATTGGAGACTTTGTTTCGTCCATTGTCAACATGTCGGGTTTGTCAGATGGTACTGCAGAAGGCGAGAGTGCCTTTGAATCAATTATTTTCTCCTCTTTCGGAGATATTTCAGAATCAATTGGAGATTTTGGTTCATCCATTGTCAACTTGTCGGGTTTTTCAGATGGTATTGCGAAAGGCGAGAGTGACTTTGAATCAATTATTTTCTCCTCTTTCGGAGATATTTCAGAATCAATTGGAGATTTTGGTTCGTCCATTGTCAACTTGTCGGGTTTTTCAGATGGTACTGCAGAAGGCGAGAGTACCTTTGAACCAATAATTTTTTCCTCTTTAGGAGACTTTTCAGAATCCATTGGAGATTTTGGTTCGTCCATTGTCAACTTGTCGGGTTTTTCAGATAGTACTGCGAAAGGCGAGAGTGCCTTTAAATCAATAATTGGTTCCCCTTTCGTAGACATATCAGAACCTATTGGAGACTTTGTTTCGTCCATTGTCAACATGTCGGGTTTGTCAGATGGTACTGCAGAAGGCGAGAGTGCCTTTGAATCAATTATTTTCTCCTCTTTCGGAGATATTTCAGAATCAATTGGAGACTTTGTTTCGTCCATTGTCAACATATCGGGTTTGTCAGATGGTACTGCAGAAGGCGAGAGTACCTTTGAACCAATAATTTTATCCTCTTTAGGAGACTTTTCAGAATCCATTGGAGATTTTGGCTTGTCAATTGGCAACATGTCAAGTTTGTCAGATAGAACTGCAGAAGGTGGAAGTGCCTTTGAATCAATTATTTTCTCCTCTTTCGGAGATACTTCAGAATCAATTGGAGATTTTGGTTCGTCCATTGTCAACTTGTCGGGTTTTTCAGATGGTACTGCGAAAGGCGAGAGTGCCTTTAAATCAATAATTTTTTCCCCTTTCGTAGACATATCAGAACCTATTGGAGACTTTGTTTCGTCCATTGTCAACATGTCGGGTTTGTCAGATGGTACTGCAGAAGGCGAGAGTGCCTTTGAATCAATTATTTTCTCCTCTTTCGGAGATATTTCAGAATCAATTGGAGATTTTGGTTCATCCATTGTCAACTTGTCGGGTTTTTCAGATGGTATTGCGAAAGGCGAGAGTGACTTTGAATCAATTATTTTCTCCTCTTTCGGAGATATTTCAGAATCAATTGGAGATTTTGGTTCGTCCATTGTCAACTTGTCGGGTTTGTCAGATGGTACTGCAGAAGGCGAGAGTACCTTTGAACCAATAATTTTATCCTCTTTAGGAGACTTTTCAGAATCCATTGGAGATTTTGGTTCGTCCATTGTCAACATGTCGGGTTTGTCAGATGGTACTGCAGAAGTCGAGAGTGCCTTTGAATCAATTATTTTCTCCTCTTCCGGAGATATTTCAGAATCAATTGGAGATTTTGGTTCGTCCATTGTCAACTTGTCGGGTTTTTCAGATGGTACTGCGAAAGGCGAGAGTGCCTTTAAATCAATAATTGGTTCCCCTTTCGTAGACATATCAGAACCCATTTGAGACTTTGTTTCGTCCATTGTCAACATGTCGGGTTTGTCAGATGGTACTGCAGAAGGCGAGAGTGCCTTTGAATCAATTATTTTCTCCTCTTTCGGAGATATTTCAGAATCAATTGGAGATTTTGGTTCATCCATTGTCAACTTGTCGGGGTTTTCAGATGGTACTGCGAAAGGCGAGAGTGCCTTTAAATCAATTATTTTCTCCTCTTTCGGAGATATTTCAGAATCAATTGGAGATTTTGGTTCGTCCACTGTCAACTTGTCGGGTTTTTCAGATGGTACTGCGCAAGGCGAGAGTGCCTTTAAATCAATAATTGGTTCCCCTTTCGGAGATATTTCAGAATCAATTGGAGTTTTTGGTACGTCCATTGTCAACTTGTCGGGTTTTTCAGATGGTACTGCAGAAGGTGGAAGTGCCTTTGAATCAATAATTGATTCCTCTTTAGGAGACTTTTCAGAATAAATTAAAGATTTTGGTTCGCCCATTGTCAACTTGTCGGGTTTTTCAGATGGTACTGCGAAAGGCGAGAGTGCCTTTAAATCAATTATTTTCTCCTCTTTCGGAGATATTTCAGAATCAATTGGAGATTTTGGTTCGTCCACTGTCAACTTGTCGGGTTTTTCAGATGGTACTGCGAAAGGCGAGAGTGCCTTTAAATCAATAATTGGTTCCCCTTTCGGAGATATTTCAGAATCAATTGGAGATTTTGGTTCGTCCATTGTCAACTTGTCGGGTTTTTCAGATGGTACTGCGAAAGGCGAGAGTGCCTTTAAATCAATTATTTTCTCCTCTTTCGGAGATATTTCAGAATCAATTGGAGATTTTGGTTCGTCCACTGTCAACTTGTCGGGTTTTTCAGATGGTACTGCGAAAGACGAGAGTGCCTTTAAATCAATAATTGGTTCCCCTTTCGGAGATATTTCAGAATCAATTGGAGATTTTGGTTCGTCCATTGTCAACTTGTCGGGTTTTTCAGATGGTACTGCAGAAGGTGGAAGTGCCTTTGAATCAATAATTGATTCCTCTTTAGGAGACTTTTCAGAATCCATTGGAGATTTTGCTTCGTCCATTGTCAACTTGTCGGGTTTTTCAGATGGTACCGCGAAAGGCGAGAGTGCCTTTAAATCAATTATTTTCTCCTCTTTCGGAGATATTTCAGAATCAATTGGAGATTTTGGTTCGTCCACTGTCAACTTGTCGGGTTTTTCAGATGGTACTGCGAAAGACGAGAGTGCCTTTAAATCAATAATTGGTTCCCCTTTCGGAGATATTTCAGAATCAATTGGAGATTTTGGTTCGTCCATTGTCAACTTGTCGGGTTTTTCAGATGGTACTGCAGAAGGTGGAAGTGCCTTTGAATTAATAATTGATTCCTCTTTAGGAGACTTTTCAGAATCCATTGGAGATTTTGCTTCGTCCATTGTCAACTTGTCGGGTTTTTCAGATGGTACCGCGAAAGGCGAGAGTGCCTTTAAATCAATTATTTTCTCCTCTTTCGGAGATATTTCAGAATCAATTGGAGATTTTGGTTCGTCCATTGTCAACTTGTCAGGTTTGTCAGATAGAACTGCAGAAGGTGGAAGTGCCTTTGAGTCAATAATTGTTTCCTCTTTAGGAGACTTTTCCGAATCCATTGGAGATTTTGGTTCGTCCATTGTCAACTTGTCGGTTTTGTCAGATGGTACTGCAGAAGGCGAGAGTGCCTTTGAATCAATTATTTTCTCCTCTTTAGGAGACTTTTTAGAATCTATTGGAGATTTTGCTTCGTCCATTGTCAACATGTCGGGTTTTTCAGATGGTACTGCGAAAGGCGAGAGTAACTCTAAATCAATAATTGGTTCCCCTTTCGGAGACATGTCAGAACCCATTGGACACTTTGTTTCGTCCATTGTCAACATGTCGGGTTTGTCAGATGGTACTGCGAAAGGCGAGAGTGCCTTTAAATCAATTAATTTCTCCTCTTTCGGAGATATTTCAGAATCCATTGGAGATTTTGGTTCGTTTATTGTCAACTTGTCGGGGTTTTCTGATGGTACTGCGAAAGGCGAGAGTGCCTTTAAATCAATTATTTTCTCCTCTTTCGGAGATATTTCAGAATCCATTGGAGATTTTGGTTCGTCCATTGTCATCTTGTGAGGTTTGTCAGATGGTACTGCAGAAGGCGGGAGTGTTTTTGAATCAATGATTGTTTCATCTTTAGGAGACTTTTCAGAATCAATTGGAGATTTTGGCTTGTCAATTGGCAACATGTCAAGTTTGTCAGATAGAACTGCAGAAGGTGGAAGTGCCTTTGAATCAATTATTTTCTCCTCTTTCGGAGATACTTCAGAATCAATTGGAGATTTTGGTTCGTCCATTGTCAACTTGTCGGGTTTTTCAGATGGTACTGCGAAAGGCGAGAGTGCCTTTAAATCAATAATTTTTTCCCCTTTCGTAGACATATCAGAACCTATTGGAGACTTTGTTTCGTCCATTGTCAACATGTCAGGTTTGTCAGATAACTCAATTATTTTCTCCTCTTTCTGAGATATTTCAGAAACAATTGGAGATTTGGGTTCGTCCATTGTCAACTTGTCGGGTTTGTCAGATGGTACTGCAGAAGGCGAGAGACGCTTTGAATCAATAATTTTTTCCTGTTTCGAAAACATTTCAGAATCAATCGGAGATTTTTGTTTGTCAATTGGCAACATGTCGAGTTTGTCAGATAGAACTGCAGAAGGTGGAAGTGCCTTTGAATCAATAATTGATTCCTCTTTAGGAGACTTTTCAGAATCAATTAAAGATTTTGGTTCGTCCATTGTCAACTTGTCGGGTTTGTCAGATGGTACTGCGAAAGGCGAGAGTGCCTTTAACTCAATTATTTTCTCCTCTTTCGGAGATATTTCAGAATCAATTGGAGATTTTGGTTCGTCCATTGTCAACTTGTCGGATTTGTCAGATGGTACTGCAGAAGGCGAGCGACGCTTTGAATCAATAATTTTTTCCTGTTTCGGAGACATTTCAGAATCAATCGGAGATTTTTGTTTGTCAATTGGCAACATGTCGAGTTTGTCAGATAGAACTGCAGAAGGTGGAAGTGCCTTTGAATCAATAATTGATTCCTCTTTAGGAGACTTTTCAGAATCAATTAAAGATTTTGTTTCGTCCATTGTCAGCTTGTCGGGTTTGTCATATGGTACTGCAGAAGGCGAGAGTGCCTTTAAATCAATAATTAGTTCCCCTTTCGGAGAAATTTCAGAATCCAATGGAGACTTTGGTTTGTCAATTGGTAACATGTCCGGTTTATCAGATAGAACTGCAGAAGATGGAAGTGCCTTTGAATCAACAATTGATTCCATTTTCAGAGACATTTCAGAATCTATTGGAGACTTTGGTTCGTCCATTGTCAACTTGTCGGGTTTGTCAGATTGTACTGCAGAAGGCGAGAGTGCCTTTAAATCAACACTTGTTTCCTCTTTAGGAGGCGTTTCAGAATCCATTGGAGATTTTGGTTTGTCAATTGCCAACATGTCGGGTTTGTCAGATAGAACTGCAGAAGGCGAGAGTTCCTTTGAATCAATAATAGATTCCTCTTTAGGAGAGATTTCAGAATCCATTGGAGATTTTGGCTTGTCAATTGGTAACATGTCGGGTTTGTGAGATAGAACTGCAGAAGGTGGAAGTGCCTTTGAATAAATAATTGGTGCCTCTTCGGGATAAATTTCAGAATCCATTGGAGACTTTGGTTTGTCAATTGGTAACATGTCCGGTTTATCAGATAGAACTGCAGAAGATGGAAGTGCCTTTGAATCAACAATTGATTCCATTTTCAGAGACATTTCAGTATCTATTGGAGACTTTGGTTCGTCCATTGTCAACTTGTGAGGTTTGTCAGATGGTACTGCAGAAGGCGAGAGTGCCTTTAAATCAACACTTGTTTCCTCTTTAGGAGGCGTTTCAGAATCCATTGGGGATTTTGGCTTGTCAATTGGTAACATGTCAGGTTTATCAAATGGAATTTCAGAAGATGGAAGTACCTTTGAACCAATAATTTTATCCTCTTTAGGAGACTTTTCAGAATGCATTGGAGATTTTGGCTTGTCAATTGGCAACATGTCAGGTTTGTCAGATAGAACTGCAGAAGGTGGAAGTGCCTTTGAATCAATAATTGATTCCTCTTTAGGAGACGTTTCAGAATCAATTAAAGATTTTGTTTCGTCAATTGTCAACTTTTCGGGTTTGTCAGATGGTACTGCGAAAGGCGAGAGTGCCTTTAAATCAATTATTTTCTCCTCTTTCGGAGATATTTCAGAATCAATTGGAGATTTTGGTTCGTCCATTGTCAACTTGTCGGGCTTGTCAGATGGTACTGCGAAAGGCGAGAGTGCCTTTAAATCAATTATTTTCTCCTCTTTCGGGGACTTTTCAGAATCAATTGGAGATTTTGGTTCGTCCATTGTCAACTTGTCGGGCTTGTCAGATGGTATTGCGAAAGGCGAGAGTGCCTTTAAATCAATTATTTTCTCCTCTTTCGGAGATATTTCAGAATCAATTGGAGATTTTGGTTCGTCCATTGTCAACTTGTCGGGCTTGTCAGATGGTACTGCGAAAGGCGATAGTGCCTTTAAATCAATTATTTTCTCCTCTTTCGGAGATATTTCAGAATCAATTGGAGATTTTGGTTCGTCCATTGTCAACTTTTCGGGCTTGTCAGATGGTACTGCGAAAGGCGAGAGTGCCTTTAAATCAATTGTTTTCTCCTCTTTCGGGGATATTTCAGAATCAATTGGAGATTTTGGTTCATCCATTGTCAACTTGTCGGGCTTGTCAGATGGTACTGCGAAATGCGAGAGTGCCTTTAAATCAATTATTTTCTCCTCTTTCGGAGACATTTCAGAATCAATTGGAGATTTTGGTTCGTCCATTGTCAACTTGTCGGGCTTGTCAGATGGTACTGCGAAAGGCGAGAGTGCCTTTAAATCAATTATTTTCTCCTCTTTCGGAGACTTTTCAGAATCAATTGGAGATTTTGGTTCATCCATTGTCAACTTGTCGGGCTTGTCAGATGGTACTGCGAAAGGCGAGAGTGCCTTTAAATCAATTATTTTCTCCTCTTTCGGAGACTTTTCAGAATCAATTGGAGATTTTGGTTCATCCATTGTCAACTTGTCGGGCTTGTCAGATGGTACTGCGAAAGGCGAGAGTGCCTTTAAATCAATTATTTTCTCCTCTTTCGGAGATATTTCAGAATCAATTGGAGATTTTGGTTCGTCCATTGTCAACTTGTCGGGCTTGTCAGATGGTACTGCGAAATGCGAGAGTGCCTTTAAATCAATTATTTTCTCCTCTTTCGGAGATATTTCAGAATCAATTGGAGATTTTGGTTCATCCATTGTCAACTTGTCGGGCTTGTCAGATGGTACTGCGAAATGCGAAAGTGCCTTTAAATCAATTATTTTCTCCTCTTTATTAGACTTTTCAGAATCAATTAAAGATTTTGGTTCGTCCATTGTCAACTTGTCGGGTTTGTCAGATGGTACTGCAGAAGGCGAGAGTGCTTTTGAATCAATATTTGTTTCCTCTTTACGAGACCTTTCAGAATCAATTGGAGATTTTGGCTTGTCAATTGGTAACATGTCCGGTTTATCAGATATAACTGCAGAAGATGGAAGTGCCTTTGAATCAATAATTGATTCCTCTTTAGGAGACTTTTCAGAATCAATTGGAGATTTTGGTTCGTCCATTGTCAACTTGTCGGGCTTGTCAGATGGTACTGCGAAATGCGAGAGTGCCTTTAAATCAATTATTTTCTCCATTTTCGGAGACATTTCAGAATCTATTGGAGACTTTGGTTCGTCGATTGTCAACTTGTCGGGTTTGTCAGATGGTACTGCAGAAAGCGAGAGTGCCTTTGAATCAATTATTTTCTCCTCTTTCGGAGATATTTCAGAATCAATTGGAGATTTTGGTTCGCCCATTGTTAACTTGTCGGGTTTGTCAGATAGTACTGCAGAAGGTGGGAGTGCCTTTGAATCAACAATTGATTCCATTTTCGGAGACATTTCAGAATCTATTGGAGACTTTGGTTCGTCCATTGTCAACTTGTGAGGTTTGTCAGATGGTACTGCAGAAGGCGGGAGTGTTTTTGAATCAATAATTGTTTCATCTTTAGGAGACTTTTCAGAATCCATTGGAGATTTTGCCTTGTCAATTGGTAACATGTCCGGTTTATCAGATAGAACTGCAGAAGATGAAAGTGCCTCTGAATCAATAATTGATTCCTCTTTAGGAGACTTTTCAGAATCAATTGGAGATTTTGGCTTGTCAATTGGTAACATGTCCGGTTTATCAGATATAACTGCAGAAGATGGAAGTGCCTTTGAATCAATAATTGATTCCTCTTTAGGAGACTTTTCAGAATCAATTAAAGATTTTGGGTCGTCCATTGTCAAATTGTCGGGTTTGTCAGATGGTACTACAGAAAGCGAGAGTGCCTTTAAATCAATTATTTTCTCCTCTTTCGGAGACTTTTCAGAATCATTAAAAGATTTTGGTTCGTCCATTGTCAACTTGTCGGGTTTGTCAGATGGTACTGCGAAAGGCGAGAGTGCCTTTAAATCAATTATTTTCTCCTCTTTCAGAGACTTTTCAGAATCATTTAAAGATTTTGGTTCGTCCATTGTCAACTTGTCGGGCTTGTCAGATGGTACTGCGAAAGGCGAGAGTGCCTTTAAATCAATTATTGTCTCCTCTTTCGGAGATATTTCAGAATCAATTGGAGATTTTGGTTCGTCCATTGTCAACTTGTCGGGCTTGTCAGATGGTACTGCAGAAGGTGGGAGTGCCTTTGAATCAACAATTGATTCCATTTTCGGAGACAATTCAGAATCTATTGGAGACTTTGGTTCGTCAATTGTCAAATTGTGAGGTTTGTCAGATGGTACTGCAGAAGGCGGGAGTGTTTTTGAATCAATAATTGTTTCATCTTTGGGAGACTTTTCAGAATCCATTGGAGATTTTGGTTCGTCCCTTGTCAACTTGTCGGGTTTGTCAGATTGTACTGCAGAAGGCGAGAGTGCCTTTGAATCAATATTTATTTCCTCTTTAGGAGACTTTTCAGAATCCATTGGAGATTTTGCCTTGTCAATTGGTAACATGTCCGGTTTATCAGATAGAACTGCAAAAGATGGAAGTGCCTTTGAATCAATAATTGATTCCTCTTTAGGAGACTTTTCAGAATCAGTTAAAGATTTTGGTTCGTCCATTGTCAACTTGTCGTGTTTGTCAGATGGTACTGCAGAAGGCGAGAGTGCCTTTGAATCAATATTTGTTTCCTCTTTAGGAGACCTTTCAGAATCAATTGGAGATTTTGGCTTGTCAATTGGTAACATGCCCGGTTTATCAGATAGAACTGCAGAAGATGGAAGTGCCTTTGAATCAATAATTGATTCCTCTTTAGGAGACTTTTCAGAATCAATTGGAGATTTTGGTTCGTCCATTGTCAACTTGTCGGGCTTGTCAGATGGTACTGCGAAAGGCGAGAGTGCCTTTAAATCAATTATTTTCTCCTCTTTCGGAGATATTTCAGAATCAATTGGAGATTTTGGTTCATCCATTGTCAACTTGTCGGGCTTGTCAGATGGTACTTCGAAAGGCGAGAGTGCCTTTAAATCAATTATTTTCCCCTCTTTCGGAGATATTTCAGAATCAATTGGAGATTTTGGTTCGTCCATTGTCAACTTGTCGGGCTTGTCAGATGGTACTGCGAAATGCGAGAGTGCCTTTAAATCAATTATTTTCTCCTCTTTCGGAGATATTTCAGAATCAATTGGAGATTTTGGTTCGGCCATTGTCAATTTGTCGGGCTTGTCAGATGGTACTGCGAAAGGCGGGAGTGTTTTTGAATCAATAATTGTTTCATCTTTAGGAGACTTTTCAGAATCCATTGGAGATTTTGCCTTGTCAATTGGTAACATGCCCGGTTTATCAGATAGAACTGCAGAAGATGGAAGTGCCATTGAATCAATAATTGATTCCTCTTTAGGAGACTTTTCAGAACCAATTGGAGATTTTGGTTCGTCCATTGTCAACTTGTCGGGCTTGTCAGATGGTACTGCAGAAGGCGAGAGTGTCTTTGAATCAATTATTTTCTCTTCTTTCGGAGATATTTCAGAATCAATTGGAGATTCTGGTTCGTCCATTGTCAACTTGTCGGGTTTGTCAGATGGTACTGCAGAAGGCGAGAGTGCCTTTGAATCAATATATGTTTCCTCTTTAGGAGACATTTCAGAATCAATTGGAGATTTTGGCTTGTCAATTGGTAACATGTCCGGTTTATCAGATAGAACTGCAGAAGATGGAAGTGCCTTTGAATCAATAATTGATTCCTCTTTAGGAGACTTTTCAGAATCAGTTAAAGATTTTGGTTCGTCCATTGTCAACTTGTCGTGTTTGTCAGATGGTACTGCAGAAGGCGAGAGTGCCTTTGAATCAATATTTGTTTCCTCTTTAGGAGACCTTTCAGAATCAATTGGAGATTTTGGCTTGTCAATTGGTAACATGCCCGGTTTATCAGATAGAACTGCAGAAGATGGAAGTGCCTTTGAATCAATAATTGATTCCTCTTTAGGAGACTTTTCAGAATCAATTGGAGATTTTGGTTCGTCCATTGTCAACTTGTCGGGCTTGTCAGATGGTACTGCGAAAGGCGAGAGTGCCTTTAAATCAATTATTTTCTCCTCTTTCGGAGATATTTCAGAATCAATTGGAGATTTTGGTTCATCCATTGTCAACTTGTCGGGCTTGTCAGATGGTACTTCGAAAGGCGAGAGTGCCTTTAAATCAATTATTTTCCCCTCTTTCGGAGATATTTCAGAATCAATTGGAGATTTTGGTTCGTCCATTGTCAACTTGTCGGGCTTGTCAGATGGTACTGCGAAATGCGAGAGTGCCTTTAAATCAATTATTTTCTCCTCTTTCGGAGATATTTCAGAATCAATTGGAGATTTTGGTTCGGCCATTGTCAATTTGTCGGGCTTGTCAGATGGTACTGCGAAAGGCGGGAGTGTTTTTGAATCAATAATTGTTTCATCTTTAGGAGACTTTTCAGAATCCATTGGAGATTTTGCCTTGTCAATTGGTAACATGCCCGGTTTATCAGATAGAACTGCAGAAGATGGAAGTGCCATTGAATCAATAATTGATTCCTCTTTAGGAGACTTTTCAGAATCAATTGGAGATTCTGGTTCGTCCATTGTCAACTTGTCGGGTTTGTCAGATGGTACTGCAGAAGGCGAGAGTGCCTTTGAATCAATATTTGTTTCCTCTTTAGGAGACATTTCAGAATCAATTGGAGATTTTGGCTTGTCAATTGGTAACATGTCCGGTTTATCAGATAGAACTGCAGAAGGCGGGAGTGTTTTTGAATCAATAATTGTTTCATCTTTAGGAGACTTTTCAGAATCCATTGGAGATTTTGCCTTGTCAATTGGTAACATGTCCGGTTTATCAGATAGAACTGCAGAAGATGGAAGTGCCTTTGAATCAATAATTGATTCCTCTTTAGGAGACTTTTCGGAATCAATTAAAGATTTTGGTTCGTCCATTGTCAACTTGTCGGGCTTGTCAGATGGTACTGCGAAAGGCGAGAGTGCCTTTGAATCAATTATTTTCTCTTCTTTCGGAGATATTTCAGAATCAATTGGAGATTTTGGTTCGTCCATTGTCACCTTGTCGGGTTTGTCAGATGGTACTGCAGAAGGCGAGAGTGCCTTTGAATCAATATTTGTTTCCTCTTTAGGAGACATTTCAGAATCAATTGGAGATTTTGGCTTGTCAATTGGTAACATGTCCGGTTTATCAGATAGAACTGCAGAAGATGAAAGTGCGTCTGAATCAATAATTGATTCCTCTTTAGGAGACTTTTCAGAATCAATTGGAGATTTTGGTTCGTCCCTTGTCAACTTGTCGGGTTTGTCAGATTGTACTGCAGAAGGCGAGAGTGCCTTTGAATCAATATTTATTTCCTCTTTAGGAGACTTTTCAGAATCCATTGGAGATTTTGCCTTGTCAATTGGTAACATGTCCGGTTTATCAGATAGAACTGCAAAAGATGGAAGTGCCTTTGAATCAATAATTGATTCCTCTTTAGGAGACTTTTCAGAATCAGTTAAAGATTTTGGTTCGTCCATTGTCAACTTGTCGTGTTTGTCAGATGGTACTGCAGAAGGCGAGAGTGCCTTTGAATCAATATTTGTTTCCTCTTTAGGAGACCTTTCAGAATCAATTGGAGATTTTGGCTTGTCAATTGGTAACATGCCCGGTTTATCAGATAGAACTGCAGAAGATGGAAGTGCCTTTGAATCAATAATTGATTCCTCTTTAGGAGACTTTTCAGAATCAATTGGAGATTTTGGTTCGTCCATTGTCAACTTGTCGGGCTTGTCAGATGGTACTGCGAAAGGCGAGAGTGCCTTTAAATCAATTATTTTCTCCTCTTTCGGAGATATTTCAGAATCAATTGGAGATTTTGGTTCATCCATTGTCAACTTGTCGGGCTTGTCAGATGGTACTTCGAAAGGCGAGAGTGCCTTTAAATCAATTATTTTCCCCTCTTTCGGAGATATTTCAGAATCAATTGGAGATTTTGGTTCGTCCATTGTCAACTTGTCGGGCTTGTCAGATGGTACTGCGAAATGCGAGAGTGCCTTTAAATCAATTATTTTCTCCTCTTTCGGAGATATTTCAGAATCAATTGGAGATTTTGGTTCGGCCATTGTCAATTTGTCGGGCTTGTCAGATGGTACTGCGAAAGGCGGGAGTGTTTTTGAATCAATAATTGTTTCATCTTTAGGAGACTTTTCAGAATCCATTGGAGATTTTGCCTTGTCAATTGGTAACATGCCCGGTTTATCAGATAGAACTGCAGAAGATGGAAGTGCCATTGAATCAATAATTGATTCCTCTTTAGGAGACTTTTCAGAACCAATTGGAGATTTTGGTTCGTCCATTGTCAACTTGTCGGGCTTGTCAGATGGTACTGCAGAAGGCGAGAGTGTCTTTGAATCAATTATTTTCTCTTCTTTCGGAGATATTTCAGAATCAATTGGAGATTCTGGTTCGTCCATTGTCAACTTGTCGGGTTTGTCAGATGGTACTGCAGAAGGCGAGAGTGCCTTTGAATCAATATATGTTTCCTCTTTAGGAGACATTTCAGAATCAATTGGAGATTTTGGCTTGTCAATTGGTAACATGCCCGGTTTATCAGATAGAACTGCAGAAGATGGAAGTGCCTTTGAATCAATAATTGATTCCTCTTTAGGAGACTTTTCAGAATCAATTGGAGATTTTGGTTCGTCCATTGTCAACTTGTCGGGCTTGTCAGATGGTACTGCGAAAGGCGAGAGTGCCTTTAAATCAATTATTTTCTCCTCTTTCGGAGATATTTCAGAATCAATTGGAGATTTTGGTTCATCCATTGTCAACTTGTCGGGCTTGTCAGATGGTACTTCGAAAGGCGAGAGTGCCTTTAAATCAATTATTTTCCCCTCTTTCGGAGATATTTCAGAATCAATTGGAGATTTTGGTTCGTCCATTGTCAACTTGTCGGGCTTGTCAGATGGTACTGCGAAATGCGAGAGTGCCTTTAAATCAATTATTTTCTCCTCTTTCGGAGATATTTCAGAATCAATTGGAGATTTTGGTTCGGCCATTGTCAATTTGTCGGGCTTGTCAGATGGTACTGCGAAAGGCGGGAGTGTTTTTGAATCAATAATTGTTTCATCTTTAGGAGACTTTTCAGAATCCATTGGAGATTTTGCCTTGTCAATTGGTAACATGCCCGGTTTATCAGATAGAACTGCAGAAGATGGAAGTGCCATTGAATCAATAATTGATTCCTCTTTAGGAGACTTTTCAGAATCAATTGGAGATTCTGGTTCGTCCATTGTCAACTTGTCGGGTTTGTCAGATGGTACTGCAGAAGGCGAGAGTGCCTTTGAATCAATATTTGTTTCCTCTTTAGGAGACATTTCAGAATCAATTGGAGATTTTGGCTTGTCAATTGGTAACATGTCCGGTTTATCAGATAGAACTGCAGAAGGCGGGAGTGTTTTTGAATCAATAATTGTTTCATCTTTAGGAGACTTTTCAGAATCCATTGGAGATTTTGCCTTGTCAATTGGTAACATGTCCGGTTTATCAGATAGAACTGCAGAAGATGGAAGTGCCTTTGAATCAATAATTGATTCCTCTTTAGGAGACTTTTCGGAATCAATTAAAGATTTTGGTTCGTCCATTGTCAACTTGTCGGGCTTGTCAGATGGTACTGCGAAAGGCGAGAGTGCCTTTGAATCAATTATTTTCTCTTCTTTCGGAGATATTTCAGAATCAATTGGAGATTTTGGTTCGTCCATTGTCACCTTGTCGGGTTTGTCAGATGGTACTGCAGAAGGCGAGAGTGCCTTTGAATCAATATTTGTTTCCTCTTTAGGAGACATTTCAGAATCAATTGGAGATTTTGGCTTGTCAATTGGTAACATGTCCGGTTTATCAGATAGAACTGCAGAAGGCGGGAGTGTTTTTGAATCAATAATTGTTTCATCTTTAGGAGACTTTTCAGAATCCATTGGAGATTTTGCCTTGTCAATTGGTAACATGTCCGGTTTATCAGATAGAACTGCAGAAGATGGAAGTGCCTTTGAATCAATAATTGATTCCTCTTTAGGAGACTTTTCAGAATCAATTAAAGATTTTGGTTCGTCCATTGTCAACTTGTCGGGCTTGTCAGATGGTACTGCGAAAGGCGAGAGTGCCTTTGAATCAATTATTTTCTCTTCTTTCGGAGATATTTCAGAATCAATTGGAGATTTTGGTTCGTCCATTGTCACCTTGTCGGGTTTGTCAGATGGTACTGCAGAAGGCGAGAGTGCCTTTGAATCAATATTTGTTTCCTCTTTAGGAGACATTTCAGAATCAATTGGAGATTTTGGCTTGTCAATTGGTAACATGTCCGGTTTATCAGATAGAACTGCAGAAGGCGGGAGTGTTTTTGAATCAATAATTGTTTCATCTTTAGGAGACTTTTCAGAATCCATTGGAGATTTTGCCTTGTCAATTGGTAACATGTCCGGTTTATCAGATAGAACTGCAGAAGATGGAAGTGCCTTTGAATCAATAATTGATTCCTCTTTAGGAGACATTTCTGAATCAATTGGAGATTTTGGCTTGTCAATTGGTAACATGTCCGGTTTATCAGATAGAACTGCAGAAGATGGAAGTGCCATTGAATCAATAATTGATTCCTCTTTAGGAGACTTTTCAGAATCAATTGGAGATTTTGGTTCGTCCATTGTCACCTTGTCGGGCTTGTCAGATGGTACTGCAGAAGGCGAGAGTGCCTTTGAATCAATATTTGTTTCCTCTTTAGGAGACATTTCAGAATCAATTGGAGATTTTGGCTTGTCAATTGGTAACATGTCCGGTTTATCAGATAGAACTGCAGAAGGCGGGAGTGTTTTTGAATCAATAATTGTTTCATCTTTAGGAGACTTTTCAGAATCCATTGGAGATTTTGCCTTGTCAATTGGTAACATGTCCGGTTTATCA
Organism: Gymnocheta viridis; assembly: GCA_956483585.1. NCBI lineage: Eukaryota > Metazoa > Arthropoda > Insecta > Diptera > Tachinidae > Gymnocheta > Gymnocheta viridis. The sequence goes on along the minus strand of OY101442.1, from coordinate 91,230,154 downwards.
GATAGAACTGCAGAAGATGGAAGTGCCTTTGAATCAATAATTGATTCCTCTTTAGGAGACATTTCTGAATCAATTGGAGATTTTGGCTTGTCAATTGGTAACATGTCCGGTTTATCAGATAGAACTGCAGAAGATGGAAGTGCCATTGAATCAATAATTGATTCCTCTTTAGGAGACTTTTCAGAATCAATTGGAGATTTTGGTTCGTCCATTGTCACCTTGTCGGGCTTGTCAGATGGTACTGCAGAAGGCGAGAGTGCCTTTGAATCAATATTTGTTTCCTCTTTAGGAGACATTTCAGAATCAATTGGAGATTTTGGCTTGTCAATTGGTAACATGTCCGGTTTATCAGATAGAACTGCAGAAGGCGGGAGTGTTTTTGAATCAATAATTGTTTCATCTTTAGGAGACTTTTCAGAATCCATTGGAGATTTTGCCTTGTCAATTGGTAACATGTCCGGTTTATCAGATAGAACTGCAGAAGATGGAAGTGCCTTTGAATCAATAATTGATTCCTCTTTAGGAGACATTTCTGAATCAATTGGAGATTTTGGCTTGTCAATTGGTAACATGTCCGGTTTATCAGATAGAACTGCAGAAGATGGAAGTGCCATTGAATCAATAATTGATTCCTCTTTAGGAGACTTTTCAGAATCAATTGGAGATTTTGGTTCGTCCATTGTCACCTTGTCGGGCTTGTCAGATGGTACTGCAGAAGGCGAGAGTGCCTTTGAATCAATATTTGTTTCCTCTTTAGGAGACATTTCAGAATCAATTGGAGATTTTGGCTTGTCAATTGGTAACATGTCCGGTTTATCAGATAGAACTGCAGAAGGCGGGAGTGTTTTTGAATCAATAATTGTTTCATCTTTAGGAGACTTTTCAGAATCCATTGGAGATTTTGCCTTGTCAATTGGTAACATGTCCGGTTTATCAGATAGAACTGCAGAAGATGGAAGTGCCTTTGAATCAATAATTGATTCCTCTTTAGGAGACATTTCTGAATCAATTGGAGATTTTGGCTTGTCAATTGGTAACATGTCCGGTTTATCAGATAGAACTGCAGAAGATGGAAGTGCCATTGAATCAATAATTGATTCCTCTTTAGGAGACTTTTCAGAATCAATTGGAGATTTTGGTTCGTCCATTGTCACCTTGTCGGGCTTGTCAGATGGTACTGCAGAAGGCGAGAGTGCCTTTGAATCAATATTTGTTTCCTCTTTAGGAGACATTTCAGAATCAATTGGAGATTTTGGCTTGTCAATTGGTAACATGTCCGGTTTATCAGATAGAACTGCAGAAGGCGGGAGTGTTTTTGAATCAATAATTGTTTCATCTTTAGGAGACTTTTCAGAATCCATTGGAGATTTTGCCTTGTCAATTGGTAACATGTCCGGTTTATCAGATAGAACTGCAGAAGATGGAAGTGCCTTTGAATCAATAATTGATTCCTCTTTAGGAGACTTTTCAGAATCAATTGGAGATTTTGGTTCGTCCATTGTCAACTTGTCGGGCTTGTCAGATGGTACTGCGAAATGCGAGAGTGCCTTTAAATCAATTATTTTCTCCTCTTTCGGAGATATTTCAGAATCAATTGGAGATTTTGGTTCGGCCATTGTCAATTTGTCGGGCTTGTCAGATGGTACTGCGAAAGGCGGGAGTGTTTTTGAATCAATAATTGTTTCATCTTTAGGAGACTTTTCAGAATCCATTGGAGATTTTGCCTTGTCAATTGGTAACATGTCCGGTTTATCAGATAGAACTGCAGAAGATAGAAGTGCCTTTGAATCAATAATTGATTCCTCTTTAGGAGACTTTTCAGAATCAATTAAAGATTTTGGTTCGTCCATTGTCAACTTGTCGGGCTTGTCAGATAGTACTGCGAAAGGCGAGAGTGCCTTTGAATCAATTATTTTCTCTTCTTTCGGAGATATTTCAGAATCAATTGGAGATTTTGGTTCGTCCATTGTCACCTTGTCGGGTTTGTCAGATGGTACTGCAGAAGGCGAGAGTGCCTTTGAATCAATATTTGTTTCCTCTTTAGGAGACATTTCAGAATCAATTGGAGATTTTGGCTTGTCAATTGGTAACATGTCCGGTTTATCAGATAGAACTGCAGAAGGCGGGAGTGTTTTTGAATCAATAATTGTTTCATCTTTAGGAGACTTTTCAGAATCCATTGGAGATTTTGCCTTGTCAATTGGTAACATGTCCGGTTTATCAGATAGAACTGCAGAAGATGGAAGTGCCTTTGAATCAATAATTGATTCCTCTTTAGGAGACATTTCTGAATCAATTGGAGATTTTGGCTTGTCAATTGGTAACATGTCCGGTTTATCAGATAGAACTGCAGAAGATGGAAGTGCCATTGAATCAATAATTGATTCCTCTTTAGGAGACTTTTCAGAATCAATTGGAGATTTTGGTTCGTCCATTGTCACCTTGTCGGGCTTGTCAGATGGTACTGCAGAAGGCGAGAGTGCCTTTGAATCAATATTTGTTTCCTCTTTAGGAGACATTTCAGAATCAATTGGAGATTTTGGCTTGTCAATTGGTAACATGTCCGGTTTATCAGATAGAACTGCAGAAGGCGGGAGTGTTTTTGAATCAATAATTGTTTCATCTTTAGGAGACTTTTCAGAATCCATTGGAGATTTTGCCTTGTCAATTGGTAACATGTCCGGTTTATCAGATAGAACTGCAGAAGATGGAAGTGCCTTTGAATCAATAATTGATTCCTCTTTAGGAGACTTTTCAGAATCAATTAAAGATTTTGGTTCGTACATTGTCAACTTGTCGGGCTTGTCAGATGGTACTGCGAAAGGCGAGAGTGCCTTTGAATCAATTATTTTCTCTTCTTTCGGAGATATTTCAGAATCAATTGGAGATTTTGGTTCGTCCATTGTCACCTTGTCGGGTTTGTCAGATGGTACTGCAGAAGGCGAGAGTGCCTTTGAATCAATATTTGTTTCCTCTTTAGGAGACATTTCAGAATCCATTGGAGATTTTGCCTTGTCAATTGGTAACATGTCCGGTTTATCAGATAGAACTGCAGAAGATGGAAGTGCCTTTGAATCAATAATTGATTCCTCTTTAGGAGACATTTCTGAATCAATTGGAGATTTTGGCTTGTCAATTGGTAACATGTCCGGTTTATCAGATATAACTGCAGAAGATGGAAGTGCCTTTGAATCAATAATTGATTCCTCTTTAGGAGACTTTTCAGAATCAATTGGAGATTTTGGTTCGGCCATTGTCAATTTGTCGGGCTTGTCAGATGGTACTGCGAAAGGCGGGAGTGTTTTTGAATCAATAATTGTTTCATCTTTAGGAGACTTTTCAGATTCCATTGGAGATTTTGCCTTGTCAATTGGTAACATGTCCGGTTTATCAGATAGAACTGCAGAAGATGGAAGTGCCTTTGAATCAATAATTGATTCCTCTTTAGGAGACATTTCTGAATCAATTGGAGATTTTGGCTTGTCAATTGGTAACATGTCCGGTTTATCAGATATAACTGCAGAAGATGGAAGTGCCTTTGAATCAATAATTGATTCCTCTTTAGGAGACTTTTCAGAATCAGTTAAAGACTTTGGTTTGTCCATTGTCAACTTGTCGGGCTTGTCAGATGGTACTGCGAAAGGCGAGAGTGCCTTTGAATCAATTATTTTCTCTTCTTTCTGAGATATTTCAGAATCAATTGGAGATTTTGGTTCGTCCATTGTCACCTTGTCGGGTTTGTCAGATGGTACTGCAGAAGGCGAGAGTGCCTTTGAATCAATATTTGTTTCCTCTTTAGGAGACATTTCAGAATCAATTGGAGATTTTGGCTTGTCAATTGGTAACATGTCCGGTTTATCAGATATAACTGCAGAAGATGGAAGTGCCTTTGAATCAATAATTGATTCCTCTTTAGGAGACTTTTCAGAATCAGTTAAAGACTTTGGTTTGTCCATTGTCAACTTGTCGGGTTTGTCAGATGGTACTGCGAAAGGCGAGAGTGCCTTTAAATCAATAATTTTCTCCTCTTTCGGAGACATTTCAGAATCAATTGGAGATTTTGGCTTGTCAATTGGTAACATGTCCGGTTTATCAGATATAACTGCAGAAGATGGAAGTGCCTTTGAATCAATAATTGATTCCTCTTTAGGAGACTTTTCAGAATCAATTGGAGATTTTGGTTCGTCCATTGTCACCTTGTCGGGTTTGTCAGATGGTACTGCAGAAGGCGAGAGTGCCTTTGAATCAATATTTGTTTCCTCTTTAGGAGACATTTCAGAATCAATTGGAGATTTTGGCTTGTCAATTGGTAACATGTCCGGATTATCAGATATAACTGCAGAAGATGGAAGTGTCTTTGAATCAATAATTGATTCCTCTTTAGGAGACTTTTCAGAATCAGTTAAAGACTTTGGTTTGTCCATTGTCAACTTGTCGGGTTTGTCAGATGGTACTGCGAAAGGCGAGAGTGCCTTTAAATCAATAATTTTCTCCTCTTTCGGAGACATTTCAGAATCAATTGGAGATTTTGGCTTGTCAATTGGTAACATGTCCGGTTTATCAGATATAACTGCAGAAGATGGAAGTGCCTTTGAATCAATAATTGATTCCTCTTTAGGAGACATTTCTGAATCAATTGGAGATTTTGGCTTGTCAATTGGTAACATGTCCGGTTTATCAGATATAACTGCAGAAGATGGAAGTGCCTTTGAATCAATAATTGATTCCTCTTTAGGAGACATTTCTGAATCAATTGGAGATTTTGGCTTGTCAATTGGTAACATGTCCGGTTTATCAGATAGAACTGCAGAAGATGGAAGTGCCTTTGAATCAATAATTGATTCCTCTTTAGGAGACTTTTCAGAATCAATTAAAGATTTTGGTTCGTCCATTGTCAACTTGTCGGGCTTGTCAGATGGTACTGCGAAAGGCGAGAGTGCCTTTGAATCAATTATTTTCTCTTCTTTCGGAGATATTTCAGAATCAATTGGAGATTTTGGTTCGTCCATTGTCACCTTGTCGGGTTTGTCAGATGGTACTGCAGAAGGCGGGAGTGTTTTTGAATCAATAATTGTTTCATCTTTAGGAGACTTTTCAGAATCCATTGGAGATTTTGCCTTGTCAATTGGTAACATGTCCGGTTTATTAGATAGAACTGCAGAAGATGGAAGTGCCTTTGAATCAATAATTGATTCCTCTTTAGGAGACTTTTCAGAATCAATTAAAGATTTTGGTTCGTCCATTGTCAACTTGTCGGGCTTGTTAGATGGTACTGCGAAAGGCGAGAGTGCCTTTGAATCAATTATTTTCTCTTCTTTCGGAGATATTTCAGAATCAATTGGAGATTTTGGTTCGTCCATTGTCACCTTGTCGGGTTTGTCAGATGGTACTGCAGAAGGCGAGAGTGCCTTTGAATCAATATTTGTTTCCTCTTTAGGAGACATTTCAGAATCAATTGGAGATTTTGGCTTGTCAATTGGTAACATGTCCGGTTTATCAGATATAACTGCAGAAGATGGAAGTGCCTTTGAATCAATAATTGATTCCTCTTTAGGAGACTTTTCAGAATCAGTTAGAGACTTTGGTTTGTCCATTGTCAACTTGTCGGGTTTGTCAGATGGTACTGCGAAAGGCGAGAGTGCCTTTAAATCAATTATTTTCTCCTCTTTCGGATACATTTCAGAATCAATTGGAGATTTTGGCTTGTCAATTGGTAACATGTCCGGTTTATCAGATATAACTGCAGAAGATGGAAGTGCCTTTGAATCAATAATTGATTCCTCTTTAGGAGACTTTTCAGAATCAATTAAAGATTTTGGTTCGTCCATTGTCAACTTGTCGGGCTTGTTAGATGGTACTGCGAAAGGCGAGAGTGCCTTTGAATCAATTATTTTCTCTTCTTTCGGAGATATTTCAGAATCAATTGGAGATTTTGGTTCGTCCATTGTCACCTTGTCGGGTTTGTCAGATGGTACTGCAGAAGGCGAGAGTGCCTTTGAATCAATATTTGTTTCCTCTTTAGGAGACATTTCAGAATCAATTGGAGATTTTGGCTTGTCAATTGGTAACATGTCCGGTTTATCAGATATAACTGCAGAAGATGGAAGTGCCTTTGAATCAATAATTGATTCCTCTTTAGGAGACTTTTCAGAATCAGTTAAAGACTTTGGTTTGTCCATTGTCAACTTGTCGGGTTTGTCAGATGGTACTGCGAAAGGCGAGAGTGCCTTTAAATCAATTATTTTCTCCTCTTTCGGATACATTTCAGAATCAATTGGAGATTTTGGCTTGTCAATTGGTAACATGTCCGGTTTATCAGATATAACTGCAGAAGATGGAAGTGCCTTTGAATCAATAATTGATTCCTCTTTAGGAGACTTTTCAGAATCAGTTAAAGATTTTGGTTCGTCCATTGTCAACTTGTCGGGTTTGTCAGATGGTACTGCAGAAGGCGAGAGTGCCTTTGAATCAATATTTGTTTCCTCTTTAGGAGACATTTCAGAATCAATTGGAGATTTTGGCTTGTCAATTGGTAACATGTCCGGTTTATCAGATATAACTGCAGAAGATGGAAGTGCCTTTGAATCAATAATTGATTCCTCTTTAGGAGACTTTTCAGAATCAGTTAAAGACTTTGGTTTGTCCATTGTCAACTTGTCGGGTTTGTCAGATGGTACTGCAGAAAGCGAGAGTGCCTTTGAATCAATATTTGTTTCCTCTTTAGGAGACATTTCAGAATCAATTGGAGATTTTGGCTTGTCAATTGGTAACATGTCCGGTTTATCAGATATAACTGCAGAAGATGGAAGTGCCTTTGAATCAATAATTGATTCCTCTTTAGGAGACTTTTCAGAATCAGTTAAAGACTTTGGTTTGTCCATTGTCAACTTGTCGGGTTTGTCAGATGGTACTGCAGAAGGCGAGAGTGCCTTTGAATCAATTATTTTCTCTTCTTTCGGAGATATTTCAGAATCAATTGGAGATTTTGGTTCGTCCATTGTCACCTTGTCGGGTTTGTCAGATGGTACTGCAGAAGGCGAGAGTGCCTTTGAATCAATATTTGTTTCCTCTTTAGGAGACATTTCAGAATCAATTGGAGATTTTGGCTTGTCAATTGGTAACATGTCCGGTTTATCAGATATAACTGCAGAAGATGGAAGTGCCTTTGAATCAATAATTGATTCCTCTTTAGGAGACTTTTCAGAATCAGTTAAAGACTTTGGTTTGTCCATTGTCAACTTGTCGGGTTTGTCAGATGGTACTGCAGAAGGCGAGAGTGCCTTTGAATCAATTATTTTCTCTTCTTTCGGAGATATTACAGAATCAATTGGAGATTTTGGTTCGTCCATTGTCACCTTGTCGGGTTTGTCAGATGGTACTGCAGAAGGCGAGAGTGCCTTTGAATCAATATTTGTTTCCTCTTTAGGAGACATTTCAGAATCAATTGGAGATTTTGGCTTGTCAATTGGTAACATGTCCGGTTTATCAGATATAACTGCAGAAGATGGAAGTGCCTTTGAATCAATAATTGATTCCTCTTTAGGAGACTTTTCAGAATCAGTTAAAGATTTTGGTTCGTCCATTGTCACCTTGTCGGGTTTGTCAGATGGTACTGCAGAAGGCGAGAGTGCCTTTGAATCAATATTTGTTTCCTCTTTAGGAGACATTTCAGAATCAATTGGAGATTTTGGCTTGTCAATTGGTAACATGTCCGGTTTATCAGATATAACTGCAGAAGATGGAAGTGCCTTTGAATCAATAATTGCTTCCTCTTTAGGAGACTTTTCAGAATCAATTAAAGATTTTGGTTCGTCCATTGTCAACTTGTCGGGCTTGTCAGATGGTACTGCGAATGGCGAGAGTGCCTTTGAATCAATTATTTTCTCTTCTTTCGGAGATATTTCAGAATCAATTGGAGATTTTGGTTCGTCCATTGTCACCTTGTCGGGTTTGTCAGATGGTACTGCAGAAGGCGAGAGTGCCTTTGAATCAATATTTGTTTCCTCTTTAGGAGACATTTTAGAATCAATTGGAGATTTTGGCTTGTCAATTGGTAACATGTCTGGTTTATCAGATATAACTGCAGAAGATGGAAGTGCCTTTGAATCAATAATTGATTCCTCTTTAGGAGACTTTTCAGAATCAATTAAAGATTTTGGTTTGTCCATTGTCAACTTGTCGGGTTTGTCAGATGGTACTGCGAAAGGCGAGAGTGCCTTTAAATCAATTATTTTCTCCTCTTTCGGAGACATTTCAGAATCAATTGGAGATTTTGGCTTGTCAATTGGTAACATGTCCGGTTTATCAGATATAACTGCAGAAGATGGAAGTGCCTTTGAATCAATAATTGATTCCTCTTTAGGAGACTTTTCAGAATCAGTTAAAGACTTTAGTTTGTCCATTGTCAACTTGTCGGGTTTGTCAGATGGTACTGCGAAAGGCGAGAGTGCCTTTAAATCAATTATTTTCTCCTCTTTCGGAGACATTTCAGAATCAATTGGAGATTTTGGCTTGTCAATTGGTAACATGTCCGGTTTATCAGATAGAACTGCAGAAGATGGAAGTGCCTTTGAATCAATAATTGATTCCTCTTTAGGAGACTTTTCAGAATCAATTAAAGATTTTGGTTCGTTCATTGTCAACTTGTCGGGCTTGTCAGATGGTACTGCGAAAGGCGAGAGTGCCTTTAAATCAATTATTTTCTCCTCTTTCGGAGACATTTCAGAATCAATTGGAGATTTTGGCTTGTCAATTGGTAACATGTCCGGTTTATCAGATAGAACTGCAGAAGATGGAAGTGCCTTTGAATCAATAATTGATTCCTCTTTAGGAGACTTTTCAGAATCAATTAAAGATTTTGGTTCGTCCATTGTCAACTTGTCGGGCTTGTCAGATGGTACTGCGAAAGGCGAGAGTGCCTTTGAATCAATTATTTTCTCTTCTTTCGGAGATATTTTAGAATCAATTGGAGATTTTGGTTCGTCCATTGTCACCTTGTCGGGTTTGTCAGATGGTACTGCAGAAGGCGAGAGTGCCTTTGAATCAATATTTGTTTCCTCTTTAGGAGACATTTCAGAATCAATTGGAGATTTTGGCTTGTCAATTGGTAACATGTCCGGTTTATCAGATATAACTGCAGAAGATGGTAGTGCCTTTGAATCAATAATTGATTCCTCTTTAGGAGACTTTTCAGAATCAATTAAAGATTTTGGTTCGTCCATTGTCAACTTGTCGGGTTTGTCAGATGGTACTGCGAAAGGCGAGAGTGCCTTTGAATCAATTATTTTCTCCTCTTTCGGAGACATTTCAGAATCAATTGGAGATATTGGCTTGTCAATTGGTAACATGTCCGGTTTATCAGATAGAACTGCAGAAGATGGAAGTGCCTTTGAATCAATAATTGATTCCTCTTTAGGAGACTTTTCAGAATCAATTAAAGATTTTGGTTCGTCCATTGTCAACTTGTCCGGCTTGTCAGATGGTACTGCGAAAGGCGAGAGTGCCTTTGAATCAATTATTTTCTCTTCTTTCGGAGATATTTCAGAATCAATTGGAGATTTTGGTTCGTCCATTGTCACCTTGTCGGGTTTGTCAGATGGTACTGCAGAAGGCGAGAGTGCCTTTGAATCAATATTTGTTTCCTCTTTAGGAGATATTTCAGAATCAATTGGAGATTTTGGCTTGTCAATTGGTAACATGTCCGGTTTATCAGATATAACTGCAGAAGATGGAAGTGCCTTTGAATCAATAATTGATTCCTCTTTAGGAGACTTTTCAGAATCAGTTAAAGACTTTGGTTTGTCCATTGGCAACTTGTCGGGTTTGTCAGATGGTACTGCGAAAGGCGAGAGTGCCTTTAAATCAATTATTTTCTCCTCTTTCGGAGACATTTCAGAATCAATTGGAGATTTTGGCTTGTCAATTGGTAACATGTCCGGTTTATGAGATAGAACTGCAGAAGATGGAAGTGCCTTTGAATCAATAATTGATTCCTCTTTAGGAGACTTTTCAGAATCAATTAAAGATTTTGGTTCGTCCATTGTCAACTTGTCCGGCTTGTCAGATGGTACTGCGAAAGGCGAGAGTGCCTTTGAATCAATTATTTTCTCTTCTTTCGGAGATATTTCAGAATCAATTGGAGATTTTGGTTCGTCCATTGTCACCTTGTCGGGTTTGTCAGATGGTACTGCAGAAGGCGAGAGTGCCTTTGAATCAATATTTGTTTCCTCTTTAGGAGACATTTCAGAATCAATTGGAGATTTTGGCTTGTCAATTGGTGACATGTACGGTTTATCAGATATAACTGCAAAAGATGGAAGTGCCTTTGAATCAATAATTGATTCCTCTTTAGGAGACTTTTCAGAATCGATTAAAGATTTTGGTTCGTCCATTGTCAACTTGTCGGGTTTGTCAGATGGTACTGCGAAAGGCGAGAGTGCCTTTAAATCAATAATTTTCTCCTCTTTCGGCGACATTTCAGAATCAATTGGAGATTTTGGCTTGTCAATTGGTAACATGTCCGGTTTATCAGATATAACTGCAGAAGATGGAAGTGCCTTTGAATCAATAATTGATTCCTCTTTAGGAGACTTTTCAGAATCAGTTAAAGATTTTGGTTCGTCCATTGTCAACTTGTCGGGCTTGTCAGATGGTACTGCGAAAGGCGAGAGTGCCTTTGAATCAATTATTTTCTCTTTTTTCGGAGATATTTCAGAATCAATTGGAGATTTTGGTTCGTCCATTGTCACCTTGTGGGGTTTGTCAGATGGTACTGCAGAAGGCGGGAGTGTTTTTGAATCAATAATTGTTTCATCTTTGGGAGACTTTTCAGAATCCATTGGAGATTTTGCCTTGTCAATTGGTAGCATGTCAGGTTTGTCAGATAGAACTGCATAAGGTTGAAGTGCCTTTGAATCAATAATTGATTCCTGTTTAGGAGACTTTTCAGAATCAATTAAAGATTTTGGTTCGTCCACTGTCATTTTGTCGGGTTTGTGAGATGGTACTGCGGAAGGCGGGAGTGTTTTCGAATCAATAATTGTTTCATCTTTGGGAGACTTTTCAGAATCCATTGGAGATTTTGGTTCGTCCATTGTCATCTTGTCGGGTTTGTGAGATGGTACTGCAGAAGGCGGTAGTGTTTTTGAATCAATAATTGGTTCATCTTTGGGAGACTTTTCAGAATCCATTGGAGATTTTGCCTTGTCAATTGGTAGCATGTCAGGTTTGTCAGATAGAACTGCATAAGGTTGAAGTGCCTTTGAATCAATAATTGATTCCTCTTTAGGAGACTTTTCAGAATCAATTAAAGATGTTGGTTCGTCCATTGTCAACTTGTCGGGCTTGTCAGATGGTACTGCGAAAGGCGAGAGTGCCTTTGAATCAATTATTTTCTCTTCTTTCGGAGATATTTCAGAATCAATTGGAGATTTTGGTTCGTCCATTGTCACCTTGTCGGGTTTGTCAGATGGTACTGCAGAAGGCGAGAGTGCCTTTGAATCAATTATTTTCTCTTTTTTCGGAGATATTTCAGAATCAATTGGAGATTTTGGTTCGTCCATTGTCACCTTGTGGGGTTTGTCAGATGGTACTGCAGAAGGCGGGAGTGTTTTTGAATCAATAATTGTTTCATCTTTGGGAGACTTTTCAGAATCCATTGGAGATTTTGCCTTGTCAATTGGTAGCATGTCAGGTTTGTCAGATAGAACTGCATAAGGTTGAAGTGCCTTTGAATCAATAATTGATTCCTCTTTAGGAGACTTTTCAGAATCAATTAAAGATTTTGGTTCGTTCATTGTCAACTTGTCGGGCTTGTCAGATGGTACTGCGAAAGGCGAGAGTGCCTTTGAATCAATTATTTTCTCCTCTTTCGGAGACATTTCAGAATCAATTGGAGATATTGGCTTGTCAATTGGTAACATGTCCGGTTTATCAGATATAACTGCAGAAGATGGTAGTGCCTTTGAATCAATAATTGATTCCTCTTTAGGAGACTTTTCAGAATCAATTAAAGATTTTGGTTCGTCCATTGTCAACTTGTCCGGCTTGTCAGATGGTACTGCGAAAGGCGAGAGTGCCTTTGAATCAATTATTTTCTCTTCTTTCGGAGATATTTCAGAATCAATTGGAGATTTTGGTTCGTCCATTGTCACCTTGTCGGGTTTGTCAGATGGTACTGCAGAAGGCGAGAGTGCCTTTGAATCAATATTTGTTTCCTCTTTAGGAGACATTTCAGAATCAATTGGAGATTTTGGCTTGTCAATTGGTAACATGTCCGGTTTATCAGATATAACTGCAGAAGATGGTAGTGCCTTTGAATCAATAATTGATTCCTCTTTAGGAGACTTTTCAGAATCAATTAAAGATTTTGGTTCGTCCATTGTCAACTTGTCGGGTTTGTCAGATGGTACTGCGAAAGGCGAGAGTGCCTTTGAATCAATTATTTTCTCCTCTTTCGGAGACATTTCAGAATCAATTGGAGATATTGGCTTGTCAATTGGTAACATGTCCGGTTTATCAGATATAACTGCAGAAGATGGTAGTGCCTTTGAATCAATAATTGATTCCTCTTTAGGAGACTTTTCAGAATCAATTAAAGATTTTGGTTCGTCCATTGTCAACTTGTCCGGCTTGTCAGATGGTACTGCGAAAGGGGAGAGTGCCTTTGAATCAATTATTTTCTCTTCTTTCGGAGATATTTCAGAATCAATTGGAGATTTTGGTTCGTCCATTGTCACCTTGTCGGGTTTGTCAGATGGTACTGCAGAAGGCGAGAGTGCCTTTGAATCAATATTTGTTTCCTCTTTAGGAGATATTTCAGAATCAATTGGAGATTTTGGCTTGTCAATTGGTAACATGACTGGTTTATCAGATATAACTGCAGAAGATGGAAGTGCCTTTGAATCAATAATTGATTCCTCTTTAGGAGACTTTTCAGAATCAGTTAAAGACTTTGGTTTGTCCATTGTCAACTTGTCGGGTTTGTCAGATGGTACTGCGAAAGGCGAGAGTGCCTTTAAATCAATTATTTTCTCCTCTTTCGGAGACATTTCAGAATCAATTGGAGATTTTGGCTTGTCAATTGGTAACATGTCCGGTTTATCAGATAGAACTGCAGAAGATGGAAGTGCCTTTGAATCAATAATTGATTCCTCTTTAGGAGACTTTTCAGAATCAATTAAAGATTTTGGTTCGTCCATTGTCAACTTGTCCGGCTTGTCAGATGGTACTGCGAAAGGCGAGAGTGCCTTTGAATCAATTATTTTCTCTTCTTTCGGAGATATTTCAGAATCAATTGGAGATTTTGGTTCGTCCATTGTCACCTTGTCGGGTTTGTCAGATGGTACTGCAGAAGGCGAGAGTGCCTTTGAATCAATATTTGTTTCCTCTTTAGGAGACATTTCAGAATCAATTGGAGATTTTGGCTTGTCAATTGGTAACATGTACGGTTTATCAGATATAACTGCAAAAGATGGAAGTGCCTTTGAATCAATAATTGATTCCTCTTTAGGAGACTTTTCAGAATCGATTAAAGATTTTGGTTCGTCCATTGTCAACTTGTCGGGTTTGTCAGATGGTACTGCGAAAGGCGAGAGTGCCTTTAAATCAATAATTTTCTCCTCTTTCGGCGACATTTCAGAATCAATTGGAGATTTTGGCTTGTCAATTGGTAACATGTCCGGTTTATCAGATATAACTGCAGAAGATGGAAGTGCCTTTGAATCAATAATTGATTCCTCTTTAGGAGACTTTTCAGAATCAGTTAAAGATTTTGGTTCGTCCATTGTCAACTTGTCGGGCTTGTCAGATGGTACTGCGAAAGGCGAGAGTGCCTTTGAATCAATTATTTTCTCTTTTTTCGGAGATATTTCAGAATCAATTGGAGATTTTGGTTCGTCCATTGTCACCTTGTGGGGTTTGTCAGATGGTACTGCAGAAGGCGGGAGTGTTTTTGAATCAATAATTGTTTCATCTTTGGGAGACTTTTCAGAATCCATTGGAGATTTTGCCTTGTCAATTGGTAGCATGTCAGGTTTGTCAGATAGAACTGCATAAGGTTGAAGTGCCTTTGAATCAATAATTGATTCCTGTTTAGGAGACTTTTCAGAATCAATTAAAGATTTTGGTTCGTCCACTGTCATTTTGTCGGGTTTGTGAGATGGTACTGCGGAAGGCGGGAGTGTTTTCGAATCAATAATTGTTTCATCTTTGGGAGACTTTTCAGAATCCATTGGAGATTTTGGTTCGTCCATTGTCATCTTGTCGGGTTTGTGAGATGGTACTGCAGAAGGCGGTAGTGTTTTTGAATCAATAATTGGTTCATCTTTGGGAGACTTTTCAGAATCCATTGGAGATTTTGCCTTGTCAATTGGTAACATGTCAGGTTTGTCAGATAGAACTGCAGAAGGTTGAAGTGCCTTTGAATCAATAATTGATTCCTCTTTAGGAGACTTTTCAGAATCAATTAAAGATTTTGGTTCGTCCATTGTCATCTTGTCGGGTTTGTGAGATGGTACTGCAGAAGGCGGGAGTGTTTTTGAATCAATAATTGTTTCATCTTTGGGAGACTTTTCAGAATCCATTGGAGATTTTGGTTCGTACATTGTCATCTTGTCGGGTTTGTGAGATGGTACTGCAGAAGGCGGGAGTGTTTTTGAATCAATAATTGTATCATCTTTGGGAGACTTTTCAGAATCCATTGGAGATTTTGCCTTGTCAATTGGTAACATGTCAGGTTTGTCAGATAGAACTGCATAAGGTTGAAGTGCCTTTGAATCAATAATTGATTCCTGTTTAGGAGACTTTTCAGAATCAGTTAAAGATTTTGGTTCGTCCATTGTCATCTTGTCGGGTTTGTCAGATGGTACTGCAAAAGGCGGGAGTGTTTTTGAAACAATAATTGTTTCATCTTTAGGAGACTTTTCAGAATCCATTGGAGATTTTGCCTTGTCAATTGGTAACATGTCAGGTTTGTCAGATAGAACTGCATAAGGTTGAAGTGCCTTTGAATCAATAATTGATTCCTGTTTAGGAGACTTTTCAGAATCAGTTAAAGATTTTGGTTCGTCCATTGTCATCTTGTCGGGTTTGTCAGATGGTACTGCAAAAGGCGGGAGTGTTTTTGAATCAATAATTGTTTCATCTTTAGGAGACTTTTCAGAATCCATTGGAGATTTTGCCTTGTCAATTGGTAACATGTCTGATTTATCAGATAGAACTGCAGAAGATGGAAGTGCCTTTGAATCAACAATTGATTCCATTTTCGGAGACATTTCAGAATCTATTGGAGACTTTGGTTCGTCCATTGTCAACTTGTGAGGATTGTCAGATGGTACTGCGAAAGGCGAGAGTGCCTTTAAATCAATTATTTTCTCCTCTTTCGGAGATTTTTCAGAATCAATTGGAGATTTTGGTTCGTCCATTGTCAACTTGTCGGGTTTGTGAGATGGTACCGCTGAAGGCGGGAGTGTTTTTGAATCAATAATTGTTTCATCTTTAGGAGACTTTTTAGAATCCATTGGAGATCTTGGTTTGTCCATTGTCAACTTGTCGAGCTTATCAGAAGGTTCTGCAGAAGGCGAGATAGGATTTGAATCAATAATTGTGTGCTCTGTAGAAGATTTTCCAGAATCAATAATGGAATAGTGAAATGTTTGCGATGAATCGGAACCCTTTGAGCTTGTTAATGACGGTTTAGTTTCATGACTTCTTATTAAAATATCGGATTTGTAATTACTGGTAGATTCTGGAAATTGCCTCGTAGTAGAGTCATCCTTTTTTTCGTTTATCGACGGTAATATTTCATGGTCATCATATAAAATGTTCGAGCAAATTTTAGTAGGGGATAGTTTTGCTTGTCCTATAAGTTGATGTGTTTCTTCAACTTCTTGATGTATTAAATCGTTTGAGTGCTGGGTAATAGTTTGATCAAAACATGATAAATTTTTTGGGTCAACTAGAGATAATTTTTTAATTTCCTTTTCAATATCTCTACTCTTTTGCTCTCCTGTTATGGAAAATGTTTCTAAAGCTGTTTTGCTTAGATTTTCGAAGTTCGTATTTTTTGGTAAAAGATTTGTATTTGTTTGTTCAGCATTTGATAGTTTTTGCTTTTCATTATGAACATGAGTTGTTATTTCGCTAATTGTGGGAATGTGTATGTCCAGGCTAGTTGGAATGCCATGATGTTTTGTATTATCCCAAATTTCATTAGAAATGCTAAACTTTTGTTTATTGTCTACAGTTTTCTGTGGTGTTGATAAAGGTATAATTTTGCTTTTATAGTCTAATGGTTTGCTAATACTAATTTGGTTGGAAGTCAAATTCATAGGCGTTAATTGACTAACGTTTACAGTCTTTTCAATTTCTTTAGTATCACTAGGCTCGGAATCAATCTTATCTACATTAAGTTTGAGGGTTTCCTGAGTTTGTTTCGGTGCAGTTTCAGATGGAACTTCAAACAATTTTGCTAATTCAGTTATTCTACGTTTGGAAGATACTCTCTCAGATGTCTCTTCAGTAGTTGTAACAGTTTGTTGGGGTTCTGTCATTGTTCGAATTTCGACTTTTTTGTCAGTTCTTATGGGAGCAAGATTTTCGAAAAGAACATCGTCTCCTTGAGTTAAAGTGTGTCTTTGTATTTCGGTTGCATCTAAATGGCTCGTTCGGCTTTCCATTCGTCTTGGACTAAATGGAGTAGCCTCTGCTGTTGCCGTCGGAAATTTTTTCTCAAATACTTCCACAACTTGTTTTACTTTAAGTGCCTTATCGCTATCAATTTCTAAAGTTTTGTTTTTGTCTCCACCAATATCCGTAGAAGTAATGCTTTTGTTGAAATTATCACATATTTCAGCTTCGTCTGCCACTTCGAATGCTTTTTTCTTTTGGCACACTTTTTCACAAACAACTTCATCAATAGCTGTCAAATTATCGACTTCGTTTTCAATTGCCTTGATTGGAGAAAGTCTTATGACATCAATAGGTGGTTCTGATGACACCAACTGTGTCAGTTGAACATCAACTTCGCTCAGTATATGATTTTCCAACTGCACTAAGTCACATTTAGTATGACTTGGCTCACGTTTACGTACTTTAAATGGTATCGTTTCCACAGTCGATCCAACCAATTTTTCTTCCATTTCGCAAATAACAGTTTTTACGTTGTCACTTTTATCGATCGATTCAGATTCTGCTACCAGGCCTTTGCTTATGTCAATTTGGTCCGATCCATGCGTTTCTAATTCCTTTATTTTTCTCTTGACATCACCGCACTTCATTATATGTTCCAGATACTCTCTATCGCTCATTACAGTATCCTCTTCCAAATCTGTTGACGTCGTCGTTGTTGTTGTTGTTGTTGTTGTTGTTATTGTGGTTTCTTTGACATCAACAGGTATTGATTTCGTTATTGGAAGTTTTGTTGTTGTTGCTGTCGGGATTGTTCGATGGGGTGTTGTCGTACGACTACTTACACTCATTTCTGTAAATGAGGGAGTGTCTTTAGTGTGATAGGTTTTTGTTGTTGTTATTGTTGTTTTTGGAGTCTTATGAATTTCTAACGTTTCTTTAGGCAACTTCTTGGATTCAATTTGTTCTTTAGTAACAGTGGTGGAGATAATTTCGGTACTACTAGTATAAGGTTTAATGTATTGAATGCCAAAGTGCTCTGTTATTTACGAGTAATTAAATTATAATTACAATTAAATGCAAACAAACATAGAATTATTGATTGAAGTAATTTTTTTGTGTTCAATAGTTTAATTCCGAAAAAAACGTTATATTTATTTATGATTAGTAAGTAGTAGCAGTTGTCACAGTAATAGAAGTAACATTTTTGTTATTCACAGTTGATTAGTGTAGCACATTAAGGAAAGTGGAAGTAGTTTTTGGATGAGGCAAGCGAGTTGTCACAACACATAAACGTAGAACAATACACGAATTAGAATTGGTTTGATTAGTTTTGTTTTGGTTTAGTTTGTTTTATAATAAAAATAACAATTAATACAGACGTACATATTTATGACTTATTTATTTAAATTATATATGTGTGTATGTGTGTGTGTGTATATGTGCTTATGGAAAGAAAGGCATACATATGTATATGTACATATTATCTACACATTTAAGTATAAAAATACATACAATATTATGCATATTTAAGCTATTATACCTATCATGCATTGCAAAATATTCATATATGCCAATTGACACAAATCTGCAAAATTTATCTTTAAGCAGTCAAAGAAAATATTGTTATGTCAATGTGAAATTGTAAATATCAACGCCAGTTAACTTGTCTGCTGATCTATATAATTTTTCTTATTTTAATATATAATTTTTCGACTTTTTCTTGATATATTTATATTATTCTTCCAATTAAGCTTGAGGTCACAATTATAACAATTTCCATTATAATTACCCTGACATGGTATTTTGTAAACAAGGCTAAAGGAGTAAATATAGAATAAAATAAAACAATATTAATGTTTTTAAATTTTTAGAATTAGTTCGTTTCCTCATTTTTCAAAAAAATGTTCAAACAAATTTTTTCAATTGACAGCCAATTTTTAAACTAAAACGTTATTTAATTTGTTTAGCGATTTTTTCCTCCTGAAGATGTTTTTCAATTGATAACCAATTTTTAAACCAAAACGTTATTTAACTTGTTTAACGATTTTTCCTTCTGAAATAAAAAAATTTTGGAATTTTTTTTTAAGTGACCTCCAGCTAAATTGGATGAACAATATAAATTTCTTATTTTAATAATTTGCGTCGCACTATTCGTCTTGGTCACAATAATAGAATTAGTCATTGAATTTTATTTCGTATTATTTTCAATGATTAAAAACTCATACCAAATTTTCAAACAAGAAACAAATGCGTATTTAAAAGTCTGCTTCAATCTATGTTAACGATATTCTGTAGGGAAACAAATGAAAGTTTTGTACGTTCGGTTCTGTTAGGAATCAGCTGTTCAATTGAAAATCTATAATATGGCATTTACAATAGACCAAAATTTAATATTTACGATATTTCGAGGAAAATCTTATTGATTTTGACTAGATGATATCCCATATAAAACAGAAACTACTTCGAGACTAGATTTTGCCGAAATCTACCGAAATCTGGTAGTACTCAGCGATGCTCAATTACTTTTCTTTGTAAAGTGTACTCGCCAGTTATTTTGCATTTGATTGGGAATTTTTCGTATGCAGTTTGGCACTTGAAAAGGAAAATGCCAATCAGCTGTTTTTGGTACGGACATGAAATCATGAAAGATATCACGAATAACCCGGTGTAAACGGACTTCAATAGAGATTTAAATATAAATCTACTAGATTTCGTACACCTGTAAATACACTATGAGTGTGGCTTATTTTTCTTTATTCATTCTTTTATGTGCAACGTTAAGTGACAGCTTAAGAGTGCTTATTTATTAGTTTGTTATGGTGTCAAATATTACACATTTTTTGTTAAAAGTCAGTAAATTTTTCATACAAAATTTTTTAAGATTTATTTATTTTTGTCAAATAAAAAACATTGGACGGGTGAAAGCTCAATCGCAGGTCTGGCGTACCACCTCCGCATACGAGGCTTCTTATGACACTTTATTGTATGATACATTTTGCACACAGTTACATCGTCCACATCCGAAAGTTAAGAGTCAAAATCATGCAAAATATTGATTTTTAATTATTAATTCGTTTCTTTTTTTTATTTACTCAAACAAAAGAATTTTTACGAAAACTTTTTGTGACGAAAACTTGTTTGCTTTTAAAACCGCTGATTCCTTTTGTAGAATAAGTAAAAAAAATATTTTCTACAGAAAAGAACGGATCGGCAACGAAAAGTAAAAGCTAATGAGGCCTTTATTCGCAGCAGAATAATAAAAAACTGTTCGCATTCGCCCTCTACTAACTGCAATGAACTTTTTCAATGAACTATTTTTTACGCATTCTTACAATCAAATTCTTTTCGAAAATGTTAAAAACTTTTTAAATTGGTTTTTAACAACAACAAAAACATTAATTGTGCTTTTTGGAAAAAATAATTTTCAGATGTTTGCTTCAGGATAATTATTTTTTTTTAGAAAATAATTAAAAATTTCTTTATCATTATGGAATTGATTGTTTTATTAATTTTTAAAGTCAAATAACTTTGAAACTATAGAGATTATATGCAGATATGTGGGAGTTTGTCTTTTCTAGCTGAAACAAAAGATGATATTATACGAGGCTCAACGGTGAAGGTCGTCAACAAAAAGCCAACTGTTAATAGCATAATTATTGCGAAGGAAGGAAGAAAGCACAAAAGATAGTCAGTTTTTTTCACTGATGGCATATAGCCAGCCAACTCACTTTAGGAATCATACCCGTTTGCCTGAAGGGTCTTTTAGAGAACTTCTACCAAGTGCGATGGATAATGACGATGCCGCGTGAAGTACAAGTACAGCCAATCAGAATAGAACAGTCTTGACAAAATAAGGCAGGCCCTTACCAATCTGTGTAAAAGGCAACAACTAAAGGGTTACAACTTGGTGCTGATATGAAACGGGATTCGAATAAGTGCATTCACTAATAAATCTGAAAAGAGCAGGAATATCATGCTGGGAAGGCTGCAAAAGAAAGTGAAGCGTTATTTAAGTAGGAAAGTTTTCTAAAGCTGGATATGAAAGGGTTCTTGGCTCATAGTATAGTGTCCAAAGGAGAATGCGGAGTACATCACGAAAGCTTAAATACATAAAAATTGGTAGGATTGAATAGTGGGAAGGCGACCAGTAACAGGATACCGAAACTTAATACGGCATTTGATAAAAATTAAAATGTTGGACCATGATGTTCGCACACTGAGTATGAAGCAGTCTGAGACAGGGCCAGTGCACATTGTGTGTGAATTCACCGAATAGTATTTCACTGAGAACCACTAACAATCACATTTTAAATGTGGATGCCATGAGAACCTCAACATAGAGCAACTGCTAACGGTTACTACACTAAAAAAAAATCAATAAATTCGTACTAAAATCAATCCCAAGCGATGTTAGAATTACGGTAATCCCTGATTTACTAAAAATCAAGTACAGAAAGATTGATTTAAGTACGGAATGCTCAATTTAATTTAAGAATTTTTTAGTTGATTCAAGATTTTTCATGTGATTAAAGAATTGTGTACTCATTTTAAGAAATTCCAGGATTGGTTATCTAAAGTAATCCCGTTTTCATGCTGATTAAAGTACATTTTATTGTTATTTGTTCTTAAAATTTTGAGTACGACTCATAAGTAGAAAATACGGCGTTATTCTCTCTGTGTAAAGATTCAGTGCAAGGAAGTCAGCAAATATTATTGGACAGTCTGAGAACTCTTTAGTCTATAGTCAACGATGTTGATGGTGCGAAGCTCATTAAACGAAAGGTGCAACAACAATTAACTGTCGAGTGGTCGAACCGATCATGGTGCAAGTTATGACCATCGTCCATAATATTACTTGAGGCAAAGAACCAGTCACTTCCCTAATATACATTACATACTTACTTACATATTTACATATGGGCATTTCGACAGAAATGTCAACTTTTTGTCACCTACGTTGCCCTTCAAGAGATGAAAACCACAGAAACACTTTTCTTTTTACTTCTTTATATTTATATTTATGTAGAATATAAGTAGCTCTACATTTAGTAAAACCAAAAACTTAAAATTAAATAGAATAACGAACGTCGCACAAAGTAGACATTTCTGTGGAAATCCCCATACATGTATATTTAACGACTTGAACGGAAGAAGTAGTTGAAAATTTTTCTTTCGTTTTATCACTCTCTGTACTTAAATGAATATTTTTGCAGATTTGTGCCAAGAATGCAAACGGAATAAATTGCAATAATAATTGGCAATTATGTACACAAATAGTTTTTCTTGAAAGGCGATAATTCGTGTATAATTCGTGTATAAAGAAATAATTAAAAAAATAATAAATGAAGAAAACTCAGTGCCTGATTTGTTAAAAAGAAATGAAATTGAATGAATGAACTAAAGAAAACAAAAAAAAAAACACAATACAAAGAAGCTGCATAAAATTATTAATTCTATATTATATTGTTTTATTTTATATGAATGAATGTGTAAATAGTGATTAATATAATAGTGCACTGTGGGGCGCATTTCGCAATATAAACGGCAATACATAAAAAACTTCTAAGCTCACTAATTGTGTTTGTCTGAAATTGATTTGAATAGCCTAATTGATTAAATCACGTCACTTACGTGATATTTCTATGTAAAAAAATATTTTTGCTTTTCATACAAACACAAAATTTCGAAAACTATGAAATGAAATGCCTGAACTTTACATGGACAACATAAAAACTTTGTAAAATTAAAAAAATTTTTTTAGCTCTCCAAATTTATACGTACACAATATCACTCAAGTGACGTGATTTAGGCAATTAGATCGTAACAATAACAAAAGAGAAGTTAGAGCAGTGATGCCGATGCCAAGAGTAGGGAATTTTCCCTTTTCGGAGGGAATTTATTGAAAAAATGTTTAAGGAAAATGTAGGGAATTTTTAACACTTTGCTTTCATTAATGAAAGACAAAAATCCAGGAATTGGGACCAAGTCCATGCCAAAAAAAATGTCACCAATCTTTTCCAGAAATTTCACTAAAAAACTGATCTTTTCAAAATCAATTTATTCAATTTCCAAAATTATTCCAGATATGCGACCAATTGGGTGTCATTAGGGACCCCTTGGACTACCCTACCTATATAGTGCACAACGTGTGCAATTCCATATGTGACCAAAATGGTCACCAATCCTTTCCAGAAATTTCACTAAAAAATCCTTTTTTTAAATCAACATATATCCCATATTCTATTATTGTAATATCATTAGGTACATAATGGAGAATTTTTACCGTAATTTTGTTGGCATGGACTTGGTCCCACTTATTGGATTTTTTATCTTTAATCAAATTTGCGACTACTGTTAACCGTTTTACAGAGCTCTATCAACTGCAAAATGAGCTATGTTAAAAATGTTGGTTCTTGTCTCTGCTATATAAATACAACTTTATCTTCACACACATTAATTTTGATACAGTATTACGGGAGATTTTTCATACAGACAGAAAACATAGTTTCGTAAATAATATATAGAGACAATGAAAGGCAAAGAAATGTCCCATTTTCTATGCATTTGCATGGAAATAGAATTTTTATGAAAAACAGAAACAAATTTTTATTTAAATATTTTCTTTTTTGTTTAATGTATAAATTATTCAAATGTGGTCTTCAAGACCAAAAAGTTCTTGGTTCATTGTTGACATTTTTTTTTAACTTAGAAAGAATTTTTTTAAGAAGTCAGAACTAAGATTTGATTACCTTGTAAGCTTTCACTCATTTTAAAAAGAAGAATTATAAAAAAACAAATTGGTGCAACAAAGCGCCTAGCAAATAATATCTAAACTTCAAAGCTTTATTTCTATATAACAGATTTTAAGATGATTCAAAGACTTTCCTTAAAAATAAAATAATTTTTAAAGAAATAGAATGTATTAGTCCTTTGAGAACTATGATGGCACAAAGACAGATATTGGAGGTTCTTAAAATTACAAATTTATGTTATTTTTATTATTACATTTTGTGATTGTCGATGGACAAAATTTTAAAAATGTAAATAAAATGCTAATTTTTTCTAAAATCAAGGGAACTTTTATATTATTTAGGGAAAAAGGGGGATTTTTTCGAGACATGCAGGGATTTCGTTAGATTTCAGTCGGCATCACTGAGTTTGAGCAACAGTTGAAGCAGATCCGATGTTTCAGGTTGCTAAAGCTATTTATATCGTTTTTGAAAAATCTTTTGCATGTGGTAACTTTCGAATGCCGTAAAAGTGTACAAGACGCAAGACAACTTTCTTACAACCGATGTGGCACTATTTCCGGGCGCCTAACTTCTCATCTTGTGTTACTCAAATTTTCAAACAAACGCAATTAGATGTTTAGATGTTCAATAATTATTATTATATAGTTTTCGGTAAACCTCACTGTGTGCTTTTTGAACGATTGTCGACAGGAACTCTTTCTTTAGATATTTTGAATAAGAAAAATAGTTAAAAGTAAAATTGTTAAGCATATGTAAAATAAAGTTTTTGAGGTTTGTCGACAGAGCACAGTGCTTCGTTCTCATACAACGAGTGGACAAAGATAGAGGAGTTATTCTAGAGTTATTAAATAAGTTGCACATTTGAAAAATATAGGAAGGAGTATTTTTAAATTTCCGTTTATTATGGTAGATTTGCGTAAGCAGAGCGAACTTTGATATGAAATTTTTTACTTCTTGAATTTATTTATGCTAGACTCCAATTTGATAACTATCAAAAGAGAAAACTCGCTGAATTGGAAAACAATCGATAAAAACGCATACTTAAATTTACATTTTTCTGTGGTGTTGTTTCATTAGCAGAGCGATCTTTGTGGTAGGTAATGAAAAAGAAAACGTGTTTTTTAAGGATTTAGTTTTTTGAGTTTTTGTGATATTTTATTTATTCAGTTCTGGGTGATTATTATGTATTTCGATTCGAAACGGAAATTATTCGAAGTTGTATAAGTTATACATTGTGTTTCGAAAGTATTTTCTTTCGAGTCGAAATACATAATAACCCCCCGTTTTTTTGTGCATGTGTGTAAAGTTAGCTCCTTCAGTTTGCTCCGTTTTTACCTTTGCTTTTAAGTTAACATTTCTGTAATTGAGAGACTGTTAAGTTAACGGAATTGAGTGTTAGTCAAGATTTGTTCGCGAAAATAATAGCTCTGCGCATAATTTAAAGAAAAAGGAAAATTTGTGAAAACGAAAGATATTTTTCAAAAATCAAAAAATTTTTTAGTTCTAAAAATTTACATAATGTATTTTTATTTTTTTTTAAGTTAAAGTTCTGATAATTGAATAAAACATTTTTTCAGAAAAAAGGAGAGATTTCCCGAAAATCCAAAAATAGACCCAGTCAATCTTTGTCCACTTAACATACGTTTCGGATATTGAAAAATGCGAAATTTTGAATTTTCAGAGATAGAAATTATTTAAAAAAATCGTAGATGGGTAAAAATTGTCGTCTTGAAAAAACTTGTACCATTACGACTGAATTCTGAGTATAATACTCACTGTTCTGAAACCTACAATGGCTTGGCATTCTACAGTAATGGTCCGAATTCTTTCTTGACGCCAATTTTTAACCATTTTCGATATTTTAAAAAATATTTATCTCTGAAAATTCATATTTTCGCAAACATATGTACAATTACAATTACAATACAAACAAAAAAAAATTAACTGGGCTCATTATTGAGGTTTTGGATATTTCCTCCTTTTTTAAATAACTTTTTTATTCAATTTTTTACCCATTTTCGATATTTTAAAAAATATTTATCTCTGAAAACTTTCATTTTTCAATATCCGAAATACATGTAACATTGAGTGAGCTTAACTGGGTCCGTTTTTGGCGTTTCGGAAACTTCCTCCTTTTTTAAATAACTTTTTTATTCAATTATGTAAACTTTTAACTATTTTTTTCCAAAAAAAAAATAAATTCTCTAAATTTTTAATTTTTATTTTTTATTTTTTTAATTAAAAAAATTTAAATTAAAAAAAAAATTTTTTTAATTTAGTTTTTCTTCAACTTATCTGCGGAGTTTTTATTATTTTCGCAAACAAATATTGTTGAACACTCAATTCTGTTACCTTAACAGTCTCTCATTTACACAAATGTTAACTTAACAGCAATGGTGAAAACGGAGCTAACTTCACACACAATATTTGTGCACGGTACGTATGAGTGATATATTTGCACGCTATTTTTACATTTTACCGATTAAAGCAATAAAATTAAAATCAATTTTTAATGTTATACAAAGAATTGAAACAAAATTTCAACATTTTCATACACAATTTTGGAATATACGAGTATGTATTTGAGTTTTTAATTTCAGGACATATGAGAAGTATGCGAATCCTTGCCGGAATCTATTTCAAATTGGTATTTTTTCATAACTGAGTGAATGTAAAACTGTGCAGCAAATATCAGGGGGCATATCACGGCATTCGATATCGAGTAAAACCCCATACAAAATTTTTTGAATTTGTATGGAAATTTCGCTCGATATCGAATTCCGTGATTTGCCCGCAGAACTCTAGGATAGCTCCTACATACATTTTCGCCAACTAACGAAACACTGTGCATCGCGCCCAGTTACAATTGCACGATTGATTAAAAGATTGGTTTATGTGACAAAGCGTAAATAAATGTGTTCTGTATGTTTAAAATTTTAAGAGTATGTACGTGTGTGTGTGTGTGTTTGTGTGTGTGTTTTTGTGCGAAAATGCATATACCCAACAAACACAAAGTCAAACCTTTGCAATCTCATGGCTTAATTCTTTAATAACGAACCTTTATCGCAATCATATTTCAATTCCATGCAAAAGTTTGAAATTAGAATTAATATATATTTGAGAACAAAATGTGTGTCGAATGGTACTTTCTCATGTGTTATTCTCAAATTATTATCCATCCTTCAAATAATACTGTACATTCATCTACTTCATGCTTGCCTCTTTCCTGATCACAAAACTTTTATGCTTTCAGATTCAAAATTTGATTTCAAATAATTCGCAAATCAAACCTGTGTGTTTGCTGGGTAAGTGTCACATATTCATTCCAAATGATACATGAGGTCGTGGATTTTTTCGATATAGCACCCACATTTTATATTATATACAACATATTTATGTATATCGTTTTTTAGTTTTATTTTTAGTTTTATCTTTTATATTTTTCATTATACATGGAAGCCAGAAACTTATGTTACATTATTAATTTTGTAATAAATAAATTATAGACTGTACCGTAACGTTTGCAATTTTTAATATTTACATCTATTTATAAAAATGCTTTCCAAGCTCAGTTTTTTTTATTAAAAATGTAATTTATTTCTAAAGCAGTTAACCACGACTTCATATAACATATGTGAAATACAAATATATATTTTACTTTTTTGCTGTTTAGAATATGCTTTAAGTAAAGCGGAAATAATAAAGAAATGAAATAAGAAGCTCATAGAAGTTACAAATGCACACGTATGTATGTATGTGTGTACATATGAAGCTGAATACATACAAATGTATGCGCACATATCGAGAAGACACTGAACAATTAAACAAACAAACAAACAAACAAACAAAATAACACTTGTAACAATCACTGCAATGCAAAGTGACAATGCCAATCGATAACATAATTAAAAATTATTAAATAATTCGTTTAATTTTTTTTGTTATTAAATAATTTTATAAAAACAACAGCACTGCAATTATGAAGCTTTGAAAATTATGAAAATTTTGAATTGAATGATAATTTATAATGTTTATTATCTTCTTATTAATGAAGCCATTCCATGAAACGAAAAAAATCAAAAGTTCAACTTAAAAATTCAAATGATTAATTTATTGTACAAGAGCATAATTTTTAACTACACATTCAATTGCTTGCAATAAAATCAATAATAAAATCACTCAAAAAATTTCTTTAAATTACACGACGTAATATGTTTATGTATTTGTCTTTTGTTCCGTTTTTCTTTTTCAACAAGTGTTTATCTTAATGAAATTTTGACAGAACAATAATTATTCCATTTTTACACTCAATTTTGATAAGCAAAAGAAAAACTATGAAATTTTTAAGTACATTCGAATAATCTGCGGATGTATTAATCTGTCATAAGATCTGTAGGAAAATGAAAAAAAATATATATTGTTTTAATTTCATACTTTTCATAAAAACGTTCTGTAAAGCAAATATTTACTTGTTGCTCCTTAAAGTATGCACCAAATATTTTTGATTTTTTTTTACTAATGTGTGACATGTCCGGTCAAAAGGGTCCTTGTCTTGCCAGAGTAACATTTACAATACTCGTGCCTTGTAGTTGTAAATGTCAGCGCTTTTAATTCTTATTTTTAGTGCTGTTTTCCTATTTTCGCTGACACCAAGTCCAAGGTTCGAATCGTTACACACGTGATCGTATTAGCAATCATACGAAAAAAGATTGCGTGATACGTCGTCAATCATATGAGCTTAAGGGAAGACATGATAACTTACGATTGCAAACGGATCGTCATTTTTTAAGAAAACTTTCAAAGTATACTTTCGGGATGTTTATTTTCAATGTTCCTTATCAATATTGCTAGAAAATATCGACCCATGTGCGTGAAAATATTGTATGTTACACTTTATACGAAATCTACTTTTTTATTAAAATTGTTTCGAAATCCATTAATTCATCTGTTGACAAAATATAGTATTATAGCGATATATATTTAATAGTTATGGAGATAACACAATACATATTATATCGTATGTAAGTTTTATAGAACCTAATATTACTTCCTGAATTTATATTGAAAACAAAATCAAGTTTCGTATTTCATTGTTGTTTTCAATATTAATTCTCATTCAGAATTTGGTTTTCATTTTCTAAAAACAGGCAGTTAATAACAACGCTCTCATGTAATATTTGGTTTTTGTAGCATACGATAATATCGCTCACAGGGGTCAATATTATGCTATAATGTTCTGCAGGTGAAAATTTACCAATTGAATTGCATTGTTATTTCATACACCTGATTAATATAGTTCTAACCGGTGTCGTCAAGACAATTCTCGTTTTTTAACTTCAAGTGATCGGTAGGAAGATTTTTTCATCAATATTCCTTACAGAGTTCTAAAAACGATTACATTTGACCAAAGACACTCAAATGCGACAACAGTTGCACTCGTACTGAGTACACTTTTTAAAATATAATGTGAGCCAAATAAGTCGTATGAGTGTAAGAAGGAATTGGCCCTCTACTGAATTGAGATCGGTTGGATGTATCTTATATACTTGCGAAAAATTTTGTTTTGTATTTAATTTGTTATAATTGGTCCTTGAATCATAATAATGTTAAGAAAATTTCATTTGGTGTAATCGCAATATTTTTAATCAATTTATATTTTTTATGAAATTTGAGAAGCTTTTTTTTATTTGCACTCGAAAGCGTTTTTTCTAACGGATTGGTAGTTCATAAAACTCTCACGTTCGATCATCCAATCGCGGATGTTGTAATCTTGATTTTTATAAAATACATTACGATCACTTGTGTCATAATCCAAAAAAGTGTATTTTTGCGTGATGAGTTTTACAAAGAAAAGACATGAACAGAAAGAACACAAAATGCTAAATTTTCAATATTAATTGCAACTCTGTTAACAAGGAAACTTTTAACACAAAACCGTGTGAATTTGTAGAAAATCTAAAGCAAGATTTAGAAAAAAAAAATTAATTTTTTTATGTGTTCTCAAGCCGAAAGCTTTTATTTTGAAAAATCCAATGCAAATGAAATCTAATTTGCAGCTTTTAAACAACTTATATTTAGTGGCAGAATGAAAGCAGCCTTATAGCGTAGACAGACAACAGCGTTAAGTTGCATTGAGAGCTCACTAATGTCAATTAAAATTTCACTCCGACAGACGACAGTTTTTGAATTTAGGAAATTCCAATTTTTTTACTTTACTTCGAGATCAAAGGATCTGCCAGAGGACAGAAAGTAAGATAAGCAGATATGCTGTTGGTGAAAAATCACTATTCATTTGAAAGGAAGCTTAAATTACTTTTGCTGAAACTGCTCGACAATGTAAAAACTGTAACAATCATAAATCTGAACGGGTTGCTACAAGTTGGGATCGCAGTAGGACACTCGGAAATGAGAGAAAGACAATTGTGGAAATTTGTAGGTTTAATATTATCTTTTCATGAAGGATAATTCATATTTATAAGGCATTTTTAAATGACGGCGCCACTACCTTTTCAGAATATGACGTGCTTACGATGGACAGATTTAAGGAAAACTTTCGTGTGTGAAAAAGTTCAAAATATGGAGAGGTCGGACGCTAATATACGGCTTTGTACTCGTATTCCACTTGATTTTCTCGGAAACGCCTCCGACGATTTTTTGCACGGGAGCAGAACGAGACTGCTCCTGGGATAAATCAGCGTCGATTCTTTTTTGTCTATTTTAGAGGAACTCGATTTTCTCGGAAACGGCCCTGACGATTTTTAGCACGGTTGGGTCATTTTTTGCCTTAACAGGTCTACTGTCATTATCACAATTATAAAGGCTGTTTCTTATTCAGTGGTTTTATTAGCAAGTTGTGATTTTTTGCTAAAAACAATGAAAAATAACTTTGCTGACTTTGAATTCATTTTAATTTTGAAATAAATTTAAAATTTGTTTTAATTGTCGTCGACTGTTAAATTCAGCATAATTTCAATTTAATTTCGTGCATTTACGTTAAATCTAATACACCTTGTGATGGGGCTAATTCACAAGTTAATTTGAATTAAGACTGCTAATGCAAATTAACGCTGTCGTCTGTTTACCCTACAAGCCACTGTTCGCTTAGCAAAATCCGCTTTCATATTCTAATCTTTCGGAATTCAATTAAAAACGTCCTTAAGACGCCGCAAATCATTTAAAGTAATTTCTAACGGATAGATATTTTAACATTTCCCATATAAATTCAGTAAGAAATAAAAGAAAAAATCTCTAATATGGAAAATAAGCATTTACGGCCGGTTTTGATGCTTTTTGAAATTTTAAAGTTTATAACGCCGCCCATAACTTCAGTATTTTAAAAATTTTTGAGTAAGTCTGCGTTCCCTTCAGAATTGTAACATTTATCCAATCGTACTCAAATTCATCTCTGGCAAGATACACACACTCCTTTTTGTCAGGACGCGTCACATATTTGCACTTTTCTCTCTTTGAAAGAGGAGCATTAAAACGCAAAATCTTTGAGTGTGTCGTTTTAAGGAAATGTTTTCATCTTCGTACGCATTTGAGCTACAGATCTTAATTAAAATTTAATAAATTAGTTTTCGGATCAAATTAGTTTTCAGATCTCAATTAAAATTTTGTAAACTTTGAATAAATTAGTTTTCGAAGCGGTAAATAGCATCCATCTTTCAACTTTGTTAACAACTTTTTTTTCATTAATTTAGAAGTCAAAATGATAATTAGAGAATCAATAAGAAGAGAGATAAAAAAAATTCAATAACAGCTTAATTCCCTAAATCATTAGCTTTTAAAAGTAATATATCTGCTGGCATATTAAAACACTGATGCCGTTTTCTTTTCTAAAAAATAAATGTAACATTCTTTTAATTTTTATAAAAAAAATTGCTATTCAAAGTTTTCTTAAGACAAAAATTTTGCCTCGTAAGTGACGATACAATAATTTCTAATAAAACTCACGATTTCAAAAAATCATTATAATGCAAATTTTCAATAAAAAGGGCTAAAAAAGTCACACCTTTTTTTTAGAAAAGAAAACGCCATAAGCGTTGACAAATTTTGGGTGTGTTTTCTTTTGGTATTTTTAGTTTTGTCTTTATGAAATTTATCAACTGTAAACGTTGCGTTTTACAAAGTGAGATCTTAAAAGTTTTAAATTTGTAAAAGGTGTCTCAGTAAGAATGCACTTTTTTAGTTTAAAATAAAAACACGTATTTTTGTAGATAGTTGTGATTTTTTTTATTGGATTGTGAAGAACACATGTTCCGATTAAGTTTGGAATAAAATAACCATCAAATGGCCACCACTGCTTTGATGACAGGTCATTAATTATTCTTTTCATGAAATTTTCCATGACTTTTTCACAGCGATGTGGCTGTATCTCGCCGATGACGCATTAGATCTCTGGTTTATTCCCACAAGCTCGAAAAGAAACAAATAGCATATCGTTAAATGGTATAATCTTGGTGGCCAGTTGACATCAGAATTTCTTAAGATAATTTATTCTGGAAATCGCTGCTCTCAAAATCAAACTAATAGACGCATTTTCCTCAAAATTCGACAGTAGTCGAGTAATAGATTTTCGTTAACGTGATCAGTGTTGGGTTTAAAGATGTTGCTTTTGAAATATAAAAAGTCACGGAATTATCAAACAGCCTTCGTACATTATTTTAAGGTGGTCAAGTTCACGACCGGTAAAATATTTATAATAAAACAAGCCAAGCTATGATTTTAAAGGATAAAAAAATACACTTTCTTCAAGTTCGTATAAAAAGTGTGGATCCTAATTTTTATTAAGAACTTTTAAAAAATTATATTATTATTAAATATCACGTTTTTGGTAGTGCAAATGGCCAGTTCGAAACCTTCTTTGAACGCGGCTTGGAACTACCCTTCATACGATGTACCACTTTGTATATGTTGTTTTGGGAGAAAATTCATAAAATGCCCAGCTAACGAACAGTAGTAACCGCACAACCACCAGCCCCACCAACTGCTGTGGGAATCGGCATAAAACCCACTGATCCTTAGCTCGAGAGAGGTAACAAAACACGTTTTACATCTTCATACAAATCGAGAAGCTCTAAAATGCTGTATGATCAGTTATGATTAGAATCGGAAAGTATTTTACGAAATAAGCGTTTCTTCTATTTCATTTTACGCAAATGCGACAAAAATTCCAACACTGCAAATAAAGAGTTACATACAAATGCCTTACAGGTTCGCCATTTCCAGAGCCTTTTCACTTGGCGGGAAACGGGAATTAATAATCGAAATCCCGTGTATTCCGATTGTAGAGGATTTTACTAGATTATGTTAAGATGGCCGGACATAAAGACTACTCGTAGACCGTGTTGGTCCTTAGCGTTAGCATGATATACGATAGCCCGTAAATGAAAAACTTAGTTCGATGTGATGATACCAAGAGTACTCCACACTCTCTTAGCGAATGCTAGAAGTCTCATTAGACCAACTCCAGAGTTTTCCCCACCAAGATCTTAGTAGTAATGATCACCAGACAGTTCGCTCTGGAGCGTATGAGTCCCAAACAGTAGCAGAGTATGCGCTCCACCGTCTCTTATATCCCCTAGTACCCCATAGAATCTGCAGTTGTCGCTACTGAGTTGCCCCACCCTTTTGGCGTATACTGCCGTCCAACAGTGACCCGTTATAAAACCTACCAGCAGAAGCCTTCAGTCTTTTCTCGATAGCGATAGTAGAAGTTTAGTCGATTTCGGATCATAGGATCACCACATAACTTTGGATACTTTGAGAGGAATTTACTAAATTAAGTTAATTTATGAATAGCCTTTTTTAAAAACAAATTGTATAGTCTTATAGAAAACCAGAAAAAGGGCCAATAAATGGAATATCCTCCATTATAGATCGTTTGCGATTTATTCAACATTTTTGAAAGGATTTTTTCTGAGTCAAGTTTCATAAAAATAAAATAAATCCCCATTTAAAATATTAACATTTGAAATAAATCACTTTTCTAAAAGATTATTTGAGAAGATCTCGTTAAACTATGAAATCAACTGAGAGAAGAATCTCATTTATTCTTTCAAGAATATATTTTTATTAAAAAAAAATTCAAAATAAATAGTTTATGTATTTTCTTTTATTGAAATTAATTAATATGCGGAAAGTTCTTATTAATTATTTAGCCGATTGTCAACCGATTACACTAAAACCTCGATTAATAGTTTGAGCGATGAACAGAATAAAACAGAAACTCGATTAATTAAATATCGTAACTGGAACCTTTTTCCCGTAAATATTTTGTGGAAAAATTTCATTTTGAGGCCGAAAAAGCATTTATTAAATCACTTGTCGTCCTGTGTCTTGAAGCTTCAGCTGAACTTTATAAAGTTGGTTTAACAAGGAACGATTAAAGCACTTTAAGGAACAATTAAAACACTTTTATTGTACTAAAGAGTGACTTTTAGCAACTTTCTATTTGGAAACACTGCGCACTATACATTCCCTGTAGGAAGTCAATCACATTTTTAAATAACTTCAAACTGGTTTTTTAATAACCACCTCTAGTGGATTAAGTGACTTTTTTCCTTGTCGCCGACACATTATTTTAACATATCAATTGGCCATCTCTGCATGACTTTTTAGTTGACTAGTAATTAATTATTTTTCAACCAATTTGTAGTTGATTTATACTAAATTGTTTAAAAACCATTTTTTTAAACTTATTTTTAAACAACTTAATTTTAATATATTTTTATATAAAAATAATTATTCTAATATAAAAACAACACATCTTCTCAAATGGACTTTCTGCTTCATACAAATTTTAGTCTATTTCGCATCAAAATGTCTCATCGAGGAATTCTTCAATATTGTTGGGTTTGCTTCGTCCTAAAAAAAACTCCTAATAGATAAGCTTGTAATATTGATGACTTTCATCAAAATCGGCCACAATTGGGCTTTTGAAGTTTCGAACAATGAAAGGCCGTCAATATTAATGTCAACCAAAATTTCGTCACAATAATTTAAGTGAATGCGAAACTCTTTCTAATTGTTTGAAAAATCTAAATGAGTATATAACCCTGGGAAGATTTTTGATACGATTAAACAATCACTTTTCTGGGAAAATGCATTAGCACTTAATGACACATCTATGCCTTCTCCTTTTAAAATTGCCAAGAGTTCATCAAAACATTTACGCGATCTATGATACCACTTTCCTAATTATTCACGTAAGGATTGCTTTTTTGGATGCAAACTAAAATAATTATTTTCCACATCATCTTCACAAAAAAGTTCATGGCATGCTTCTTTTGTTTTCTTATGTTCTGTTCATTTACTTATTTATTTCTTACGTGTGCTTCTATTCAATATGTTTGATTGATATCTGCATGAGATTTAAACCAATTTGTAGTCATTTGCAAAATACAGGGTGGCCCAAAATTAACGAAGGAGTTTGAATTGCTTATGACTTTTTTATTATATTTTTTTTCTTTTCTTTTCAGTATTTTGTAAAGAAGACTTGGGGAATTTAAAATGGAGCAGTACTCAATTGAACAACGTGACCTAATTGTTGAGCTTTATTTTTCAAATCAACTATCCATTGTTTTGACTCTTTGGTGAACGAATTATTTCGCGTACAAATGATTTTAATTGGCCTCCGCGTTCACCGGATTTAACCGCTCCAGACTGTTTTCTTTGGGGTTATTTGAAAGGAAAAGTCTACATTAATAAGCCCAGAACCATCCAGCAATTAAAAAGCAATATACGCAACGAAATAAAAATGAAGTTTTGCGAAAGGTGATGGAAATTGTGTTGGAAAGAGCACGAATATGCGAAGCAGCAAATGGCCACCACTTGCGAGATATTATTTTTCATAACTAAACTTAAAATATTCCCCATTTATATTCTGTATAAAAAAAATTTATACTTATGTCCTAAATAAAAAAGTTATAAGCAATTCAAACCCCTTCGTTCATTTTGGGCCACCCTATAATTAGTTTAAAGTTAATGTTTTTTATCAACCGATTATTTTATTTACTACAGGGATTTTGCTCTAAACACATCAATCATTGTGGTGGTATTAGTGAATATTTGTTGTATGTGTGACAACGACAATGATTGAATGGAATATCAAAAAATTTACATTTTTGGCATGCTTGACAAGTAGTTTTGATGAATGTATAGGTTTTACTCTTCATGCACGTACAAACTTTAAAGGACATTTCCAACAAAAGCTAAAAATGTCGAATGAACGAAACCGTGTTTTGTATGAAAAAAAGTGCTTTGGATGAAAAACAAATAATAAAAATAGCACTTTTTTCGTGTTTGTATTTTGTTGCTCCCGCTATTGACAGTTCAAAATAAACTGAAAAATGAATGCTTGACATGTGTTCAAGCAAATGTATATTCTAACGTTAAGCACACGTACACGAGCATGATGTCAAGCATTTGACAAACGTATAGTGGCCTTTAAGAAGTGTCAGCAGCGGGAGCAACAAAATACAGAAACGTTAAAAATTTTTAATATAATTTTTTTGTTTTTCATCCGAAGCACTTTTTTCATCCAAAACATTTTCTATCATCCGAAATTTTTAGCCTGAAGAGTAAACAATATACATTCATCATAACCACTCGTTAATCAGGCCAAAAATCTAATTTTTCCATCAATCATCGTCGGTGTCACAAATTCAACAAATTTTCAAAAATACCACCATTATGGTTGATGTGATTTTGACCAATCTATAGTGCCCTTAACATGTTAACGTTAAGCATATGCAGTTTGTTCTATAATTTAAACATGAATCGACTTACAACCGAATAACGCTTGCAAATTATTGAATTTTATTGCCAAAATTCAGCCATTTTTTTATCGGAAAATAGTGTTCAGCGACGACGCTGATTTCTGGTTGAGTGGATACGTGAACAAGCGAAACTGCCGTATTTGGTGTGAAGAGCAGCCAGAAGTCAGGATGAACTTCTTGGTGTGGATTTTGGGCCGGTGGCATCATGGGACCGTACTTTTTCAATGACGGCGAAGGCAGGAACGCTACTGTGAATGGCGAGCGCTACCGTGCGATGATTACAATTTTTTTTGCCCAAAAGAGCCAACATATGATTTCAACAAGACGATGCCACATGCCACACAACACGCTAAACAATGGCCCAATTGAGAGGCGAACTCGGAATAGTTTATTTCTAGTTTCGGGCCGGTCAATTGGTCGCCTAGATCGTGCGAATTAACGCCTTCAGACCATTTTTTTGGGGCTATGTTAAGGCTTATGTCTAAAGAGGCAAGCTCGCAACGGTTTACGCACTGAAAGACAATCTTGAACAATTTATTAGTGGGATACCGGCCGTTATATTGGAGGGGATACACCAAAATTGGACCGAGCGTATGAACGATTTGAGGCGTAGCTGCGGTCAACATTTACATGAAAACATCTCTAAACGTTGAATTATATTCGAGATCTTTCTATCGACTCATATAAAAATTTCATAAATTTTTCTAAATTTCATGTGTTTTTTTTAAATAACATCCGAAAGCTCTTACAAAATCACTCCTTACAATATTGCTGCTTGTTCTGACATCGTGAAATAAACAATCTCTACACTTCATGTATTTTTTCCAGACAAGCAATTTTCAAGAGACTTTTCTTAAAAAAAATTGTTTATACTTTATTTAATAAAAAAATAAATTATGTATAATATTTAAAATAAATTATAAAAATCTAAAAACTTTTGATTTCCCAAACCACATACACCTGCCTAAAATAATGGCTAAATTTAAAATGAAAAGGACGAAAATCAATCAAATCAATTTCAGTGAATTAAAAAGGAAAAAATGTGTTTTTAAGTTTGTTTATCCGATATTTTTAGTGGAAGAGTATAAATTATAAAAATATTACATTTAATATTTAAAAACAAAATACTTATTTATTTATTTTATAAAAATTAAATGCAAACACTGAAAATTGCAAACGCTTTCAGAACAAAATAATTAATTAATTTCAACTTGTATGCTACACTTTACAATCTTAAATATTTTTATTTATTTACGTTTTTGTTATTTATATAATAATTATAATTAGTTTAACTTTAACAGAGTAAGAACGCCTAAAATGTACAAATAATGAATACTTAAAAACAAAATTGATACACACCATTTGATATCGATTTAAAAAGAAACAGATTTCAGAACAAGGATAATTTTCCAATTGGTTTTATTCAGATATTTCAGCAACTTACCGTTTTTTTTTTCTTTCTTTTATTATATATTTTTATGTAATAATTTTTGTTTCATTAATTGGAACTTTTGTATTTCCAATCACGATTTGTGAACACTTTTTATTTTATTTTGTATCCAAAAAATTAAATTTTTAGGATATTAATTAATTTGTTTAATTACATTCCAGCTTTAAAAAAAACTACGTACACGAATGTTGGTTGGCACATACATAATTTATTTAAACATCGACACAATAAAGAAAATAACTTTCCTTCCTCAAATTAAAATGTTCACTAAATTTAGGAATTGCATAGAACCCAATAAGAAGTCTGCACAAATCTAGACACAACGAAAGTAAAATGAAACAATCACAAATTGTTTTTAACAATTTTAGTTGGGGTTCAATTCTTAACTGCTCTGTATGTCAGTCTATAAGCAAATTAAATTAAATAGATTTAGACATACTTTCAAATGACCCTGAATGCGATGTTTGTTTTAAATATTTATTTATTTATTTATTCCTCTTATTCACTTTTACCTATCGGTATAGTGATATTTATTTTTCTTTTTCAGATTTTTTTTGTATTCCAACTATTCTATTGTGGAGAAGTTAAAACATTAAGGTTTTTTCTTTTGTTTTATAATATTCTTTGGTTTGTTTCAAACGCCATTGAACTTTAGTTTTATTGTCTATAGAAATTATTGTATAAGGGATTTTCTTTTTGACCCATAGTTAGTAAGAAGATTCAAACATACATTAGTAGGGTTGTCAATTATTCGCGTTGTTTATTTGTTCGAATAAAATTGTATGATTATTTTTATTTTTTGTTCGAATAAACGAATAATTTTGAAATTTTGTTCGAATAATTCGAACGAACAAAAAATAAAAAATTTACGTTAAAGTTCGTAACATTTTTAGTCCGAAAGAATTGGAGGACATGAGACAATATTCCAAAGGAACAAGGGAAAATTTTAACATCAATTAATTTTGATGTTTAGAAGCCACCTAAACAGTGGCGGATACATGAACACTGATGATGAGAGTGTAGTGGCTCCCGAAAAACAACGTTGTTTCTGTTCTGCCGTGTAAGTTGAAATTAATTAGTGTTATAATTTTCCCTTGTTCATTTGGAATATTGTCTCTTGTCAAATTCTTTCTGACTAGAAATGTTACGAACTTTAGCCAAAATAATAATCACTTTGGAGTAAAAACTACTAAGAACTAATTTGTTCAAAAAATAATCGCTTTAAGATAAAAATTCACGGTTAAACCAGCATTAAAGATCATATCAAGTTTGTATGTTCTTTTCTTTGATTTTTCTAAATAGATCAGATCAATACTGTTAGAGATTTTTGCGTTAGTACAATTTCTTAATTTTTACTTAATTTTTTTTGGATCAGTTAATAAAACGTTATCAGTTACCTAAAAAACGTCATATAATTCTTCATTGTAGTTGAGGTCATTCGTTATACATATATTTTTATCACAAAATTGTGAAAACAAAGTATTTGCGTACTTCTTTCTTTAGCTTCTTGTGGCATATTGTCAAAAGCTAGTATTGGATGGGAAATTCATAGAATTCAGGAATAATATTTGAATATTTAATGATTATATACATCGTTCGTTAATTATTCGAATGTTCGATTATTCGAAAAAAATTATTCGAATAATTCCTTATTCGAAAAAAATTATTCGAATAATTCTTTATTCGAAAAAAATTATTCGAATAATTGAATTGAAAAATTATTGTTCGTTCAAATAAATATGAAAAACATTTTTAGAATTGTTCGAATAATTTTTTTTCGAACGGCAACCCTATATATTAGTCATAAGAATAATTCCATTAATACTTACACACATACATTCAGACAGGCAGACAGACAGACAGACATACAAAAATATATGATTACCAGGGAAACCAGAAATATGCGTCTGCATGTTTTTTCCCCGTTCGATGTAGGCCGGAACCAATAAGATATTTATACGTTTCTGAGCTACGAGGGCAGTTTAATAGTTCCGCGACTTCTTATAAATCCAAATCACTAACCTTAAACCCAACTCTGGTCCTGTTAAATGTTATCTATTACTACACTACTGTCGAACTTTAAGGAAGCTATTAGTTTGCTTTTGAAAGTACACGACCTCGTTAGTTTTAAAGAAAAAAAGTGAATTTTGTGTGCGGATTAAGAATAATGTTTTAAGAAAAAAACCATGACCGACGCCAAAGCAAGACTTGATAAATACTATTGGGACTCTGCACCACCAACTTAAATGATTAGAAAATTATTTACTGAGTTTTGTTGTAGTTGTAACAGCACAAATGTCGAACGTACAGGTCTTCACGCCAGAAAAAAAATTAAAAATTCATTGAAATGCTATTGAACGATCGGAGAATGATTGATTCAGCCGCACTTAAACTATCTTAATGTATTATTCGGTTGCAAAAAGTCAAGTGAATTAAAATCTTTACAACGCTTACACACATACA
Source organism: Gymnocheta viridis (assembly GCA_956483585.1). Classification (NCBI taxonomy): domain Eukaryota; kingdom Metazoa; phylum Arthropoda; class Insecta; order Diptera; family Tachinidae; genus Gymnocheta; species Gymnocheta viridis. The sequence continues at coordinate 91,190,078 of OY101442.1, read as the reverse complement.
ACTCAACATAAGTTGTTCGAAAAGGGGATTGCCGCCTTCGAGGCACTCCAGGGAGAAGTTTTGAAAAAATCTTTGGGAAATGGGAGATTTCAAATAGACACTTTTCTCCATAAAGAAATTATGGCATAGCTAGAGTATTCAAGCTCTAGAACCGAAACCAGGCTTACCGGTGTTGCTTCTAAAAAATTAATCGGTTTAGAATAATTTTATACTTTTGAATAATTCGACGGGCCGATGTTTGTTGCCGGTTTACTTCAATATGAAAAACGGAAGAGGCAAAATTAGTAGATAAAATAGAAGATATATGTGGATTTTTTAAGTTACGTATTCCCTCTTTATTGAATGCTAATTTAAATATTAATAATGATTGAATAAAACCTGCCTAGGTGGGTGACTCGGTGTTGCTGATGTCGGTTGCGTCACCAGAAATAGGAACATGTTCCCCCAGAAATTACTTAAATTCAGATTTACTGTATTTTCTAATCATGAATGTTACGAACTTTAGCCAAAAATAATAATGTTTTTGGATAAAAAACCACTAACAATTAATTTGTTTGAAAAAATAATCATATTAAATAAAAATATTTTTCATTCAATCATAAAGAGCCATTATACTCGAACTTCAAGCCCAGCAAAAATGCGAGGGCAATTTCGCTCAATGCGCCGATTTACATGAAAATTCTATAGAAGTGGGTGCAAAGTTTACTTGTGTGGAGCTGAAAGAAGATCTGAATGTGAGTGAAATTTTTTAACATTGAAGTTGTTAGAAACGTGCCACTCACATCCACCAGCCGCCCTTAACATCTTAAGTTATAGGAGCCACATTCGTTTAAGAAGAAGAAACCATGCTGTTGCTCTCAGCCAAATAGAAGTGAAATGTCAATAGATAATAAAAATAAATTTTATTTTCTAAAAAAAAATTATGTATACGGAAATTTTGGAAGTAAAAATTTTTTGTAAACATTTCAAAAACTCTTTGCCAGAACAAATACTTTTCGAAAAATTATCTAAAACCTTAACATTTCACTAATTTAATTTGAAATTAAGACCTTAGGAAACCCATCTGCAGATCGGTTGTTGTTCCTAAAAATAATTTCTACTAAATGAAACATACGAGTATAAAATAAGGACAAAAAATGGGGATTTTAATTGAAAGTTTCGGATTCATGTCATGGGATTCATAATTCCCTTAAAAGCCAGAACGTCAATATTTGGGGCGAGAGGAGAGAAATGAACTGACTGACTACTACCTGCTATAGTATCATGGTACGGATACCTTATTGTTGTTAGTTCGTATCATATTGCAAATACAATAAATAAATTAGAGAAAATTAAATAACTAACTTTGCAGGCGAACAGTCCAAATCATGTATTACATTTGAAATGCTTAAAATTTTATTTTTTAAAACAAATTAGAACAGCGGGAAACCTCAGCAAATCAAATAAAGACCACGCAAAAGTTGACATACATAAATTTTCCAGTTTACCCTGATAATGACACCGCTGTCTATGAATGTGCGAAAGTAAAATTAGAAACGTATTGATGCCTACACACATACATTAAGGTGGCCCTCTATTGTATGAAAGCGAAAAAAGTATTCAAATTCACGGTTTCACCGTAAAAATTTAGAGGTGGCTCAATGCGAACGAAAATTGAATTAGTAACAGAAATCGAAATGGAACTATTTTGATAAACTTTTCGAAATTAAAAAAAATAATACTTGGAAAAGAAAGAGCTTTGTTGGAAATTTCATCTCTAGGTCTTCGCGAAGTGTACTTGAAATTTTTCGATATTTGTCTTCTTAAACGACTTAAAAAAACAGGAGGTTAACATTTCGAAGGTATTTCGTTTTTTGTGTTTGTTAATAGAGCTGCAATCGATAGCACTATCGACAGTATCGATAGTTCAAATTTTTCTCAACTATCGATAGTTTTCTTTCGATGTCGATACTATCGGCTAATTTTAAAAGTGAATACGTAGTCGATCAGACGTAGGCAACGTTACGTTTGTAGCAACTTATTCGACGCTGGTTTATTGATATTTACTTGTGTACAAAAAAATATAAATTTAATCGTACTTGCTTTATGTGAAGTAAAAGTAAGTCAATACGAATAAAGAGTGTTTGTTAACCTTATTTAACTGATTTATTCGGGTAATAATTGTTAGTTAAAATTAGCTACCTAAATCCGGCAGCAGCTGCTACCACCTAATAGTCTTCGATCTTTTTACAATCTACATGTGACGCTTCAATTTAACATAAATAAATAGCAAAATATATGAAATTTTCTAATTAAAATTTTTTAATTATGCAATTGTAAATATTTACAATCAGTTATGAACGCTGTTTTCTAAAAACATGTTGCAAAACATGATTTTTTTTTTATTTCTCTCAATTGGTTGTTGCAAAAGTGTAAAAAAGTGTAAATATAAACTACAGGTTTTTGTGTTGTTTATTTATACAAGAGTAGCAAATGCATATCTTTGTATTTTGTTAGTGTAGAGTAAAAATATGCTACATCACCTTGCAAATGATATGATGCAAGACCATTTGCACAACATTGTGAATTGGGCTATAAATTTGGTAATTGAATGAAAATCGTTCAATTCAGTTTATGAATTGTGCGGTCAAGAATCAATTCAATTGAAAGACTAAATTGACAATTGAATTGAAACGTGTATGGGGTGCTTTATACATTTATGAATTTTTTTGTTTTTTTTTATTTTTAGTTTTTAAAATATTATTTCTACAGAGTCATTCAGTTCCTTAAAAATGTAATGCTCTATTTAAAAAAAAATATTTTAAGATAACTTATGAATTATTTCTTTGTTTTTGTTTTGTCTTAAAAATCATAAAATTAAACAAAAACAGCGCTGTTTGAAAAAATTTTTGTTTCATACAAATATTAACTTTTTTGCATGATTTTTTTAGACGGTGATTCCAGGAACGTATGTGTAAAAACAGGATTCGGTGTAATTAGAAGTTCACGGTCTAGAATTATGGATAATTACCTTCAAATTTTAAATAGTATGTACAGTGGAAGCTCGGTATTCATGACCACCCATTATCGCAATGGACCAGTTATCGCGACAGCCTAATTTTTATAATTGCAAGTTCTATAATCGCGACAGTTTGAGAAAAACGGGTTCTATTTTTATCTGTTTTGATTGCAATGTCTATAACCAAAAACGGGAAATCCTGTCTTTTGATATATTAACCTTTATGGATGGTTGTGATCTTTTTTAATTATGTCAGTTTATTCGTGTCATTCGTTCTGCAAATACATCTCTTAATATGGAAAAAGTTCAACATATTTTAAAGCCAAAAATTAAAGATTTAAAAAAAATTAAAAGTGGAAATTCCATAAATTCAATTTGGGTGAATTACAAGTTGCACAAGACTTTGGTTTAACGCATTATAAAGTAAGAAAATTTATTCAAAAATACAAAATTTAAGTAAACAAATAATGGAAAATTGCTTAATCTCAGCAGACAATGATGCTGGAAAAAGCGAAGAGAGTATGGAATATTTGGAATAATTACTCATCAGAGATGGAATTTCGTACTAACCGAAATTGATTTAACTTGTAAGAAATGAATAAATTGCACTTTTAGTATTCTAATTCATTAAATAATACGGTTAAATAGTTGATATTCCTAGTCACTGATATCCACCGTCAAAAAGTGGTAAAATCGAACAACGAACGCTGATGACATGGTGTAGCGACCTCGAAATCAGTGCTGATCCGTTATGCTAGTCTGAAGAATAACTTGTTTAAAACCAAAAAGTATTCTCTTAATAAAATAATGAATTTATCCAAAAATAATATCTTAAAAATTTAGAAGAAATGGGTAAATTCAGATTTAAATTCAAGAAAAAAATTTAATTTCAATATTAACCGTAAAGAGTGCAACAATTACGTACATATAAATATTATTTATTAAAAAAGTTCGTACGTACAACAGAAAGCGGACCTGGTAAACGTTGCACCTAAAAGAAAGCTGAGTAAACAAGAATGGATAAAGTTCTTTATAAGTAGTTTGGAAAAAAATGTTCCAATATCAGAAGAGATTTCACGACCAAACGCCAGTCCAATTAAACAAAATTAAAGTGAGATAAAAACAACGTGTAACAATGGGTTAATTTAACGTTAATTAGTGATGGTTGAATTTGAATATTGATAGTGGTAAAGTTGTGTTTACTGTAAAAAAAACTAATAATACCTTCCACAATACAAATAACTCTCGTATCCTTTTTCGAGTCATTTTTTGTATAAATACAAATTTGAAATCACATTCAACCGAGACACCTAAACAGTGGCGGATACATGGAAACACACATAAACACTGATGATCGGAGTGTAGCGGCTCCCGAAAAACAACGTTGTTTCTATTCTGCCGTGTAAGTTGAAATTAATTGATGTTAAAATTTTCCCTTGTTACTTTGGAATATTGTCTCATGTCCAATTCTTGCGGACCAAAAAATGTTACGAACTTTAGCCAAAATAATAATCACTTTGGATTAAAAAACCATTAAAGTGGACGATTCTATAACATCGATAAACATATGCACACAATGGGCCTTGGAAGATGATAAGCCGACAGCAGCACTTTATGAACTACGTGATTCAGCTGTTATTAAAATAAAAAAATAATTTACCAAAAAAGCAACTTAAAATCTACAATTTCTTTAAACATTTTTAAAATGTAAATATATCAATAAAATCAATTATAATTTTAATAAAAATTGCATAAAATTTTACAATAAAATTTTGGGTTCTGTCTGTTATCACGAAAATTCAGTTTTCGCGACAGCTCTGGATTTTAATTAGTCGCGAAACTCGAGCTTGCACTGTATACGATAAAAGTTTTTATGTGTTTATGCCCGCAAATTTATGTATGTATGTATTTTATCTCTGCGCATATGAATTTATATTTAGAAAATGAAAAACATCGAGGAAGACAGTGACGATGGAGAGACCGTTCCTAAAAATTCGCGTAAGGCATCTTCAGATTTCTGGAGCTATTTTAAAATGATGCGAAATGCCGTTTGTGTACAAAAATATATAAAACCAGTGGCAATATACATCTAATCTGCTAGGCCACCTTAAACGTTCTCATCCGTCTTTCAAAAAAAATAATTGCCAAAGACTTATTAAATAAAATTTAATTACATTTACCAAGCTATTTCCCTTTCACTTGTATTGTAGTATTGCTGCCAGAAGTAGCACTTAAAAACGTCCGCTAGTATCGAAAGTTTTTAAGCAAACTATCGAAATTATCGAGTGGGCCGGTTCGCCTATCGATAGTTTTGCAGCTCTATTAGTTACCTCTCAATAATTCATAAACTGATTAAGGTTCTTCTGTATATTTTGGGTTCTAATTCCGCCTGTCTATTTTCTAAATGGTTTATTTATTGCCCTGTTCGATTTTCTGAATTTCGTACATTTTCATTCAATAATTTTTTAAGACTTTGTTTCAGTTGAGCAACATTTACATTTGTTTTCAGTTGATTTAAAACTTTATAAACTTGGTTTTGAGACAGTAAATTGTAACACTTTTTCTAAAAGGTCCACCTTACTCGTAATAAATTTACGTACATGTTCGGTTTTTCTTTTCTTACAAATAATAATAATATGATTTTTGTGTTTTTTTTTTTATTTTTATACCTCGAGTTGTGTCCTTTGAACTTATTTCTATAAATAAGATTTAGAATTTCTTAATACCAGACTTAAAATAAATAAAAAGAAAGTTGTAATTAAACCACAGCCAACCACTAATTCATTCAATTTGTTACTTTGGTTTCTATTTCCACCAAAAATTTATTATGTTTGGCAAGGAATTTTATTAAGATATACACACTATTGATGGTTTTTAATCGCCTTAGCGAACAAAATAGTTTTGATTTTTTTTAAATACATACGAATACATACGTCGTTTCTAAATCAACAACAGAAACGAGTCACACGATTTTTCATGATACTATAATTTTTTTGCAATACATACACAAAAAAGCCTTTGGACATTACATTTAGTATGTGAATGAAAATTGAAAATGATATTCGAAAAACAAAATATAATAAAATAATATGGTAAATAATAATATTGGAAGGAAAAAGAAAATATATGTATGAATGTTTTACAATCTACATTAGCCAAAGAAAAATAATAAAGTGATATAAATATTTTATTTTTTATTTTACAATTTTGCTTATGTCGTTTTAATTTAAGGTTTTCTCAAACAAACAAACAAACAAAAAATTGCAAACATAGAAAAGGTAAATAAATGATTTAATATGATAGTTGAGATCTTCGATTTTTAGTTATTAGAATTGTTTTTTATGTTATTTTTAATGCAATCGGACTTACCTATAGTTGAAATGGTAGAGACACGTTCAAATGATGACTCTGTGGTCTTGTGCAACGTTTTAATTGTATCAATTAAATTATCTAAAAATATATGTAAGTGGGAAAAAGAATTAATAAAAAATATTTATACATATTTTAGCCACTTTGGTCCTTTAGAGACTAGATTTGGCCTTTTTTTGTATTTTATTCGTGGCATTTTTTTAGTCTTTTCATATTTTAAATTTAGTTTCAAAAAAGAAAAATTTATTAAAAATTTTTATTTTCTGCTGAATCCATAAAATCATTTTGAAAAAATATAATAAAAATCAATTCAATGTACAAACGAAATCCCACACACAGAAAAAAACGTCAATGTAAAACCAAAATTAAACAATGTTGATTTCATGTCATGTAATTTTTTGCAAAAATATTGATTCAATGTTTAAAACTTTAAATTTTTAATAAAAAATTGTAGATTGAAAATTTTTCGTAGTTAAAATAACATTGTGCAATGTTGAATTTAAACAACTCAACTTCGCAGTAAAATTAAAAATATTACGTTAAATTAACTTTGGATTTGATAAAATCAAGATTGAGTAGTGTAAAGACAACATTTCTTCATTTTAAAACAACATTGCTAATAAATGCATTCCGCGAATTTCAATGAGAATTTCAGAAATCGCAAAAATATAAGAAATTCTCATTGGGTTTTTAAAAGTTTTCGTATAAGATAAGAGGTTTCAAACTTTTCAGAAATATGGCTTAAAGCCTACTGATGATTTGGCATTAGCACCAAATGTATGTAAATAAAATAAATAAATATTAAAAATTTAAATACCTACATAATAGACATCGTTTTCATTAAATTTTTTATAGGTTATTTCATTAAGGACATCATTTTAAACTATGAAACATTTAGTGTTACTTTAATATGAGTATCGGTGTATTCTTAAAAGAATTTCGTGTTAGATCCATCATTGAATCGTATTAACTCAACATTATAATTACTTACTTAATAAATGAATTTCATGCTGAAAACATTTTCATTCAATATGTAATTTATGTTGTTTCAAGCTGAAACAATTTTAATTCAAAAAGCTTCGTCATATTATTTTAATGTGGGTACATTTTTATTCAATAAGATTCGCGTGTTATATTGACATGTGTTGCTGTTGTTTGCAAGTTATCGTAAAGTCATTTTGATTTAACACGAAACGACTATGAAGCAAAATCATTAACGAAAAATGTGAAATCAACCTTGTTTTCGCTGGTTTTACATTGAGTATTTTTCTGTGTGCACTACAGACGAAATTACATTGATTGAAATTCAATGGCGAAAGCTTTTAAGTTACATATAACTGGACAAATGTTGAGTCAACAGTTCTTTTATGGATAGAGGTGCAGCAATTTAAAAATTCGGCGCAAGAAAATTCTATTACTAAATCTAGTAATTCTATACAATATTATTATCCAGTAATGCTGAGACTGAAAACCTTTTTAGTACCCTGAAAATAATTTAAAGTAAAGAAAGAAATCGTACTAGAATAAAAATGCTTAATTCATTATTATAAGTATATTCGATCATCTTTAGAAAGGTTACAGAAAAGTTGCTAGGATTTCGCAATTACCGACGGTTTAATAAAATTATTTGTACTTCCAATTACTTCAATTGAATGTAGCTTCGATACCTAAACAAAAACGTTCATGAAATTTAATTAAACAAAGCGAACAGTATACCATTTGAAAAGTGTTTTCAATAGCAACGTTTTGTATTACTTGTGTTATGTCCTGAAGTTGAAAAACTTATTGTAAAGTAATTTAAGGAAAAATCACAATAAGCGTTGCGAGTACAATAGAAAATATATTTTGTATTTTGACGAATAAATAAATTATGAAAATTTGTTTTATTAAAAGTAATTTTGTTTTTCTTTATTAATTAATGTTATTTGTTTTTTAATATACATACTAGAGATGAAATCGCGAGTCGCTTTTTAATCACGCTCATACACGCTGATGATAATACCCTATATTTTGACTCACTTTCATGCGAGCTCACGTGAGTGTAACAAAAATCAAATTATGATCATGCGTGATCGTGCATAAAAATTTGCTTAGAAACATATTTATGTTGAAATTACCAACAACATTAAATACAACTTTCTAACTCTTACAATGAGTTGGGAACTGGGCAATTATTTATCTTTTGAAAAGCCTTAAATAATAGTTTTAAGTGTTTTCTTATGGTTCCCCGTACGAAACTGTTCTTTATATAAATATGTATGTATGTAAATGTAGGTATAAGAAAAGCAAAGAAATAAATGAACTCACCTGTTGAAGATGACAAGTTTTCATTCTCGCTGTTTTGGTTTTTATGTTTCACTCTTTGATTTAAAGAATTCTACATCTAGACCGCACACAATAATAATAACACCACACGAACCGATATAATTTATTTTAACTAAAGAAGATTCACTCCTTAAGACACTTTAAAAATTGGCCAAAATTATAAAAAGAGGTGCTCCACAATTCAATTTACTATGAACGGGAAACACTGAATGACAGACACATTAATAATAACTTTTGGACGAATCGATTTATTTATCGGAACTAAATTAATTATTATACTAAGAAAATATGATATTTTTAATTAGAGAATATTAACTACTTAAGGAATTTCTTTTTTTTGCACTTCAAACACATTGACGGCACTAGATCGGCTCTTATTTACACAAATTAATTGATTTCAGGTAAATTTTTCATTTATTTTAGTTTTTATTTACACAAACACACATTTTATTATATTTAATTATATAAATTTTTACGATTTTTACTGCTTAAGTAAATTGCGCACAGCATCCAACTTCACGAAAAATTGAAATATAACACAATCATGGCATTATTATTATTATTGTACCATGGAAACAAAAGAAAACAACAATAAAAAGACAAAACTGCAAGCATATTTGCAGAAGAATGTCAAAGAACAGAAAGCTCTCCAAACAATTCTAAGGATGGATTTGACTGCATGCATAATAAAATAAACACGAACACAAAAGATAATAAACAGAAAAACAAAACGTGCAAACAGTTTATAAAAAGAAGTAGCAAGCAGCTTTTAACCATCTAGAGTTGGAACTTAATGTGTGCTTGCAATGAGAAAAAGCTCTATACTTGCATAGGAAAGCTTTTATTTTGTTAACGAAACACGTACTAAAAATTTAGGTGGGAAACGGATAATATAACAAAAGGAAATGATGAATAATCTTTCTTCATGTTGGGATTTTGTTTGTATTTTGCTTTAAGCAAAATTATTAACTTTTTCACAATAATTTATTTAACTTTATTATTTTAATTGTTTAACACATTTTATTTGCAAAGAAGGTGTGATACTTTTGTGAATTTTCTTTTTTCAATATGACACCGATGCATCGACAAGCCACTCGCGCACGTACGTCCGTTTCAAATTCCGCAAATATACTAATACACGAACTGAACTCCACTCTCCGCAAGCACTCAAATACTGATTGATTTTCGTATAAATTTCCTACTCATTTACTGCGGTGGCAGCATCGCGCCAGTTGAATATTTTTTTTCTATTCTTTCTTAGTGTACGGTCGCAAGCAAATGCATTAGTTTGTGTGTTTGTGTCTTTGTTGTTTACGTTCAACTATTCTGTTTTGTGACATCGTGCTACCACCTGGTAGATGAGACAGCCTAGAAATACAGTTTAATTTGCCGACAGTGATGAGAATTGGGATGATGGTTTCGGGATAAATTCGGCCAACAACGTTTATACAGCAAAACTTAAAGTATTTTTATACGCGGTGTTACGAAGGGCAAGAAAGTTTTTAACTTTTAGTACCTTGCATGTGCTTTGTATAATAAACGTTAAGATAAATAAATACAGCAAAATTTACAGCAGCATAGAATGCAAAAGAAAGATAAAACAATTGGTGGATTATTGTGTTCTCGTTACAACTTTGATACTGTTTAAACTTTTCATTTGCTTTAATGAAGGTTTAATATAATATCTCCATTTGTTCTCAGAAATATTTGGGTAAAGTTCCCTGATGATTTGCACTAGTAACAGTGAAATGCGCATAGGAACTAGCTATACCACTCAGTAATCAATTTCAATTTGTTTAAAAAAAATATTAGTTTTGGGAAAAACTGCGATTAAAAACTTAAAAGCATGAAAAAGTCGATGCAGTGCCGTTAGTTTATATTTTATAATTTTTTTTTAACAAACATTTTAAGTTGTGGAAGTGTCAAAGTGAAATAGAAATCGGAAACAGAAAAAGAATTTCTTTCGAATGAATCACAAAATATTCCTCCCTCAGCGAAATTTTTTGTGTCATTATAACCTTGAGCATCTGTATGAAGTTATTTCTTTATAATTATCTAATGTTTTTCAGTTATTAGTTGGAATGTTTTAGGTTTATATTGAAAGGAATTGTTTGGCTTATACCCCTGACAGACATATGACTTATATACCAGGGTATGTATACTACGGATTTATGTACTATTTAACATTTGACATATTTATACTAATGTTTTTGTTTCTGTGTTTGATCATATGTTCAAAAATATGGAACTAGAAATTGTTTTAAACATGATAATAAATACATAATATTAAAAAATTTTTATATTATATGCGGAAACAGAAAACGTGCTCAATAAGCATTGATTATCTATATTCGAGTAAAAATAAAAAATATTATATTAAGTGTTAATAAAATAAAGCAGAAATACAGGTGTTTTTGGATATGTATCAGTATTAGGGTGATCGTTGTCGGTTTTTTCAAAATGTAGATTTTTCAAATATCTAATAGTCCGATTTTTTTATAATTAAAAAGCCGGCTCACTCGAATACTTTTCGATTTGTATATTTTTCCAATAAAATAAGTTTTCACTATATTAAAACTTAGATGAACTTTTTCTGTTGATTTTCCAAGTATTTTTATTTTAGTGCAAAAGTTCTAGGTATTTTTTGGCTAATTAAATTGGCCTTGTGGTGTGCAATAGATGTCAAACTCCGATTGTAAAAAGTGTTTTTTATTTTGTTTTACATTTGCTTCATATTTTATATAGAGTTAGCATCCATCGCACACCAAAAACGAAAAAATGAATGTCGCGTAAAAGTTTAGAATAGTTTAATACTTTATCTCAGTACTGGAAACTTCCCCAAAAGCGAGAATTTATTATATAAATGCTCTTCCTCTCAGTTATGTGGTCGCCTATTCAATAGCGAGGGGGATTTACCTTTAGATGCCGATCAAAAGTTGGACTCTGAAGACTAGAACAATAATTTGGAGGACGAATTAACAAATACAATTAAAAATATGCAAAATCCAAAATGCAACATTCAGTGTCATGAAAGCATTTTAAATGATTTCGTATATTTAGTCAAATGCCAAAAAAGAACTGAAAAACTTGACAGATTATATGCTTTTCTAACTACTTATATGGCCCAACAAGTACATTGACTTAAAGAGCATTTTCAATTTGTAATTTAATAAAAATGAAAGAAAACAAATAGATACTCTGTATTGTACTTTTAAAAGATTATTTCAAGCAAAACAAATTTAACTGTTATATTAACAATATTATAAATAGATCTCGTTATATTTCGATTTTATGAGGTTATGAGTGTGTGCTTTACACCAAGTTTTCTTTTCAGCACAAGCAAAACGCTAATCTATATGACTATATAAAAATGTGTAGCCCCAAAATCGAAAAGATAATCATTGAAATTTGGATAAAAGAGCCATATGTTCTGCTTCAAAAGTGCTTTCATAGTAATCCCCACCAAGTGTTGATATTAATCCAAACTACTTTAATAGTAAGTTCTTAGGATTAATCATTTTGATTGTATGCACACATTGTATATGAAGTTAATTTTTATATATTACCTTTAATTTTTATATTATTTTATAATATTAAGTATTTTTTTAAATTTATTAATCGAGATTGCCTCGATACCTTCTTCCAAAGATTTTCAAAAACTTTTGTTTGTTGAGGTTTTTTTAGCTAGTCTATATACATACATTTCATTGGGGCTAATGCCAAATCATCAGTTAGTTTATGGTTTAAGGTCTACTGATGATTTGGCATTAGCACCAATGAAATGCATGTATATAGACTAATTAAAAAACCCTCAACAAACAAAAGTTTTTTATTTTATAATATTTACATACATAAACTGTTAACTCTTTTTTTAAAGCAAATTAAAATAAATAATTTTTTATAATAATTTTCGCACTAAAAAAACGTTTCACTGATTTTATTTGTATTTTAAAAACCGTAACTGCGTTTTTCAAAATTTCAAACTATTTGAAAACTGGTTTCTGGAAAATATCGAATAATCGACCACCCTAGTGAATATGGTTCATGTACATGTATAACAGTTCTTTTATACATACATCTGTATATTTCCGCCTGCCTTAAATCTTGCTTTATTATTTGACCGTTTGTTTCTTTTTGTTCTTCTTATGTGATTTTTTACTTTTCGTTTGTTATATCGCTTATAAAAATACTTTAGCTTTCGCTGTAACGACGTTTTTGACCAAAACTCAGGCCGAAACCATTATCCCAATTCTCATCACTGTTGGCAAATTAAACTGTATTTCACGGCGATTTCATGTGCCAGGTGGGAGCGCAGTGGCAACAAACAAAATAAGTTTACACAAACAACTGAGTCACAAACACACAAACTAATGCATTTGCTTGCGACCGTACACTAAGAAAGAATAGAAAAAAATATTCAACCGGCGCGATGCTGCCACCGCAGTAAATGAGTAGGAAATTTATATGAAAAGCAATCAGTATTTGAGTGCTTGCGGAGAGTGGAGTTCAGTTCGTGTATTAGTATATTTGCGGAATTTGAAACGGACGTACGTGCGCGAGTGGCTTGTCGATGCATCGGTGTCATATTGAAAAAAGAAAATTCACAAAAGTATCACACCTTCTTTGCAAATAAAATGTGTTAAACAATTAAAAGAATAAAGTTAAATAAATTATTGTGAAAAAGTTAATAATTTTGCTTAAAGCAAAATACAAACAAAATCCCAACATGAAGAAAGATTATCCATCATTTCCTTTTGTTATATTATCCGTTTCCCACCTAAATTTTTAGTACGTGTTTCGTTAACAAAATAAAAGCTTTCCTATGCAAGTATAGAGCTTTTTCTCATTGCAAGCACACATTAAGTTCCAACTCTAGATGGTTAAAAGCTGCTTGCTACTTCTTTTTATAAACTGTTTGCACGTTTTGTTTTTCTGCTTATTATCTTTTGTGTTCGTGTTTATTTTATTCTTAGAATTGTTTGGAGAGCTTTCTGTTCTTTGACATTCTTCTGCAAATATGCTTGCAGTTTTGTCTTTTTATTGTTGTTTTCTTTTGTTTCCATGGTACAATAATAATAATAATGCCATGATTGTGTTATATTTCAATTTTTCGTGAAGTTGGATGCTGTGCGCAATTTACTTAAGCAGTAAAAATCGTAAAAATTTATATAATTAAATATAATAAAATGTGTGTTTGTGTAAATAAAAACTAAAATAAATGAAAAATTTACCTGAAATCAATTAATTTGTGTAAATAAGAGCCGATCTAGTGCCGTCAATGTGTGTGAAGTGCAAAAAAAGAAATTCCTTAAGTAGTTAATATTCTCTAATTAAAAATATCATATTTTCTTAGTATAATAATTAATTTAGTTCCAATAAATAAATCGATTCGTCCAAAAGTTATTATTAATGTGTCTGTCATTCAGTGTTTCCCGTTCATAGTAAATTGAATTGTGGAGCACCTCTTTTTATAATTTTGGCCAATTTGTAAAGTGTCTTAAGGAGTGAATCTTCTTTAGTTAAAATAAATTATATCGGTTCGTGTGGTGTTATTATTATTGTGTGCGGTCTAGCTGTAGCATTCTTTAAATCAAAGAGTGAAATAAAAAACCAAAACAGCGCGAATGAAAACTTGTCATCTTCAACAGGTGAGTTCGTTTATTTCTTTGCTTTTCTTATACTTACATTTACATACATACATATTTATATAAAGAACAGTTTCGTACGGGGAACCAAAAGAAAACACTTAAAACTATTATTTAAAGCTTTTCAAAAGATAAATAATTGTCCAGTTAACAACTCATTGTAGGAGTAGAAAGTTGTATTAATGTTGTTGGTAATTTCAACATAAATATGTTTCTAAACAAATGTTTATGCATGATCACGCATGATCATAATTAGATTTTTGTTACACTCACATGAGCTCGCATGAAAGTGAGTCAAAACTATAAGGTATTATCATCAGCGTGTATGAGCATGATTAAAAAGCGACTCACGATCTAATCGGTATATTAAAAACAAATAACATTAATTAATAAAGAAAAACAAAATTACTTTTAATAAAACAAATTTTCATAATTTATTTATTCGTCAAAATACAAAATATATTTTCTATTGTACTCGCAACGCTAATTGTGATTTTTCCTTAATTTACTTTACAATGAGTTTTTCTTCTTCAGAACAGCACACAAATAATACAAAACGTTGCTATTGAAAACACTTTTCAAATGGTATACTTACTGTTCGCTTTGTTTAATTAAATTTCATGAACGTTTTTGTTTAGGTATCAAAGCTACATTCAAGTGTAGTAATTGAAAGTACTAAACAGTAATAAAGTGTAAGAAATAGATAGAACGCTTTATGCGGCCCTTTACTACATAAAAGCATTATTCACATTTTGATTTATTTAATTAAGGGTTTGTTGAATAAATTTCAAATTTATAAAAACTGATTTTATTTACAATAGTTAAATCAATGATTCAGATCATTATTTTAGTGGTGTTCAATAGAATTAATTCAGTAATTATAACCAAATTATATCTCAGTACATGCAACTGACAAAATTCAGTTACAACAAAGAATTTCACATCTCTGTCTTCGTCTTTGGTTTATCCATGTTAAGTATGAAGAATGTTTATGCACAGTGATGCTAGTTTCCAGGCTAGATTTAGCCTTTTTTCTGCTATTTAAAATTACGAGGGCGAATTGATATTGAAGCTACCTAGCGCTAGATGGCAGCACAAACACAAAATTGCGATCTATCAAACGTCAGCTGTTAAAATTTCACCCAAATTCATTGATTAGTTTATTTGTTGTGGTCGTTTGAAGTAAGAAACTTTTGTGTTTCTTGAAAAATGGAAAAAAGTAAATTTGTGCAGTGATTAAACAATATTATTTGAAAAAAATAGGAAAACGGCGAAAGAGACAAAAGAAAAGCTCGAGAAGCATTACGGTGAGTCTGCTCCGTCAGATTACATGGTAAAACATTGGATTGCTGAATTTAAACACGGCATTGCAACAATACCATCAACAGGAAGGCCAAAAGAGGTGGTTACCGAAGAAAATATCAAGAAAATCCTCGATATCGTTATGAATGATCGCCAAGTCAAGTTACGTGAGATTGTTCAAATGGTAAACATATCATATGAACGTGTGTTCAACATTTTGCATGAACATTTGCATATGAAAAAGCTGTCGGCAAGATGGGCGCCGCGTTTGCTCAGTGTCGAACAAAAACGAGTTCGACAGACCACTTCACAGCGGTGCTCGGACATGATAAAGCATAATCCTGTTGATTTTTGGCGTCGATCAATAACTGTTGATGAAACGTGGGTCCACCACTACACACCTGAAACCAAAAATCAATCGAAACAATGTGTGGAAGCTGTTGGAAGTGGTCCGAAGGCGGCGAAGACAGTGAAATCATCTGGCAAACTTATGCCCACTGTATTTTGGGATGCACACGGAATATTGCTCATAGATTATCTTGAAAAAGGATCCACAATCACAGGAAAGTATTATCGTGCATTATTGGATCAATTGTTTGATGCAATCAAGAACAAACGACCACATTTATAAAAGAAAAAAGTGCTCTTCCTTCAAGACAACGCACCGGTTCACACAGCATTAGATACGATGCTAAAATTACGTGAAATACACTTCGAATTTGTTGATTATCCACCTTATAGTCCAGATTTAGCTCCTAGTGACTTTTTCCTGTTTCCAAACTTGAAAAAATGGCTCGCAGGAAAAAGATTCATCTCACACGAAGAAGTGATTACCGAAACATAACGCGTATTTTGAGGAGTTCCCAAAATCGTATTATTCAGATGGTATAAAAAAGTTGGAATATCGTCGTACTAAGTGTATTGAGCTAAAAGGAGACTGTGTTGAGAAATAAATGGTTTTTGAAAAAACATGTTTTTTTCCTACGTAGGTAGCTTTAATATCAATCCGCCCTCGTATTTTGAAAAAGATAATAAAAAATCAATTCAATGTACAAACTTAAGCACACTGAAGACAAAATTACATTAATTGCAATCCAAGTTATAAATGGATGGATAAATGTTGAGTCAACAGTTGAGTTTTGGGTGAAGGTGCAAGAATTTAAGAATCCGCTGCAAGAAAGTTTATTTTAGATATTTTTATTTCATTGATTACCGCTTTGATAGCACAGCTGATATGGGAGTAATTACACTAGAAGGACTTGAGCCTTAAACTTTCGATAGGTATAAAATCTAGTGGTATGGTACTTAAAAAATTTAGCCTTTTCACTCGCGAATATATAATATCCTTCAATGAATTAAATCGCGGTAAAAAATGATATTTGGAAAATGTGTGAATCACACACTTTTCGTAATGAGAGACTCAAATAATTACCTTCATCCATTGTGGGCTTTTGTTTGATTTCTTCGTCTTCTTGTTTTTCTGTTTTAGTTTCAATTGGTGTTGGTGGAGGTGTTTGAGAAGGAAATATGTCGCTTTCTAAAAAACATAAGAATATATAAGTACCAAAATATAAATTTATTTTCAATTAAATTAAATTAATATTTTCATAGTTTATTGCTAATACAAACTTTTTAATAATACGATACACACCTTTCATCGTAATCTCATCACTCAATTCAATTAATCCTTCACTCATTTTCTTTGTAATGGACTCTTGCACAGATTTACAAAACTCTGCATCAGTAAGAGATTTACGTGGCTCCATTGGAAGGGGAGCAATAAAATCACTAGTAGCTTTCTGGCTTGAATCCTTTGCGGTTTTGAGTGAGGCCTGTTCCATTGAGAGAAAATCCTTGGTCACCGTGATGATATTTTGTTGAACTGAGTCTGATTTCAGATCTGAAGTTGTTTTTTCTTCATCACCTAAAGTCTTAGATGTTGCATGCAAGGGAACGGATTGCTCAAATCGAAGAAAATCTTGGGTTATTGTTTTGACTTCTTGAACGGGGGCGGCCATCTCAATTCCGTCGACTTTTGAGTGTTCAGGTATAAAAGCAGACTTGGATTTTTCTTTTTCCGCTTTTGCTTCTTTTGGACCCGCAAAGACTTCTTTGGGAACTTCGGCTCCTGCCGAAATCGTGGTCATTATATCCGTAGCTTTGATAAGAACTTCATCAATAATTGAGGATCTTTTCGTTTCTTTTTCGACATCTTGCGTGTCAGGTTTTGTTGCAAAAAATTGCTGTTGTTTCTGTTCCATGCTGAGAAAGTCATGAGTGATTTTTTTCGCATCAGTATCGATTTGTTCGAGCGATAATTTTTCTGAATCGGTTTCTATTATAGGAGATTTATCAACAGAGTGTTCTGATGTTTCTGTTGAGAGTTCTGAGATGTCATCTGAAGTCGGTTTTTCGTAAGGAAGCTGAGTTTTTTGTTCTCTATTTAGAAAATCGTGTGTAAGTTTTCTTGCATCCAAAATCGTTTCTTGCACCAGCTGTTCGCCGCCAGTTTCTTTCACAGCACTTTCATGCAAAACTGTTTTAGTTTCCGATTTTAATTCATCTGGTTTTTCGATCTTTTTCGCCAGTTTATCGCTCAGAGAAGCTGTCTCAACAATTGGTGGGAAGGTAATTGTAGTTTTAATTGTCTCTTCCATAAGTTTAGTTTTTTCTTTCACTTCAATTTTAGTGCGAACTGGCAATTGGGATTTCTGCTCTTTATTTAAGAAATCTTTAGTAATTTTTCGGGCATCAGCAACAATAGATCTCATTTCTTCTAATTTTTCTAGAGATTCTTCAAATTTTTTTTGTTCATCAGTTTCTGTTGCACTGACTCCTCGCGGTGCAGCCTCTGGAGCAGTTTCAGATTCGGTATCTATAAGCGGCTGTTCTTGTGCCTCTGATTTTTTGTATAGATCCGTATTAACTTTTGGCTCTAAGCCATGATATTCATACGTAACTTTTTTGGCTTCAAAATCTGCTATTTTTTCTTCAATTTTTCCCGTTGAAATAATTTTCTCTTTTTCAAGTTTTGCATCCACAGATTTGTCCGAAGATTTGTCAAACGATTCGGATATTATTTTTATTGCTTGTGACACCTTTTTAGTTTCTTTCTTTCCAGAACCTACCAAATCATCAAATTTTTCCTCGATTCCTGATGTCGTAACTTTTGGTTCTGAAAAGGATTTTATTGTCTCAGCAACTGTTTTCGTTTCACTAATTATTGAATCCTGAGATTCTACTAATTTCTCTTTTATTTCTTTTGTTTCCGATTTCACATCTTCAGTTCTAATTGAAACATCTGCTGCGTCTTTTATTTCGCTTATTTTGGTTTCAACACTCCCAGGATCTTTCTTAAAGTCCCCAATTTGGGGATTTTTACTTAAGTCCTTCGTTTTAGGATCAATTAGCAAATGAGTTTGTTCGATAGCGAACTCTGAAGTTTCTTTTACAATATCATCTGTTTTTAATTCAATTGTTTCTTTTGGAGTAGTGCCTGTTATATCGGAAATATGTTCTTGCAATGCATCAGCACTTTTGTCGTGGAAAGCTTTCGTTTTCTCAAATTGTGTTTCAAGTTTCAAAGCATCTTTTCTAATTTCCTCTTCCTTAGGCTGTGCGAAAACTTTTCTTGTTTCTGCTACGCTTTTAGTTTCAGTCACAATAAATTCTTTTGTTTCCGAAATATGTTCTTTAATAGTAAAATCCTTTTCTGATGGAATTTTGCTTTCAAGCTCTGCAGCCTGTTCTTTGGCTTTATTGACTTGAGGTCCCCCAGAAGTTTTCATTGTTTCTGTTACTCTTAGAGATTCGGAAATGATCTCATCATTTTTATCTGAAAGGCGTTCTTTTAATTCGTCAGTACTTTTTTCATAAAAAGCTCGTTTTTCTTCAACAAAGGAGTCTTTCGAAAGTGCAGCTTCTTTCTTTATATCTTCTATTCTTGTCCCGCTAAAGACTTTAATTGTTTCAGCCACGCTTTTCGTAGAGTCTTGTACATCTTTAACCTCTTCCTTAATTTCATCAGTCTTGCTTCTAATTTCCGAAGACTTTCCTTTAACTTGTTCAACTGTTGATTCGCTAACTAAACTAATATTTTCAGTGACATTTTTAGTTTGTGACAAAAGAAAATCTTTTGTTGTCTGAATAATATCTTTATCACTTTTCATCTCAACGTCTGCCATTTTTGGTTCAGTAAAAGCCTTAATTTTGTCCTTTACACTGATTGTTTCACTGACAAAAGTTTCTTTAATATCTGCAACGGATTGATCATCAGACTTTTTAATTTCCGTTGCTATGAAATCTTTGGGACTCTCTGACTCGAGTGTATAAATTTTATTTTCAACCTTTTTGGTGGCAGCTTCCACAGTCTTAGTCACAACTTTTTCGGCAGTTTCTTTAATAATGTCCGTCGTTGCAAATTCATCAATCTTTTCTTTGCCACTTGTGCTCGTTGTTTGGGATGGCAGCTGTGTCAATTTCTCAAAAGCTAAAAAGTCTTCAGTCAATTGCTTGGATCCCGAATCCATTGATGGTTTCTCACCAATTAGCGAGTCTATTAATTTACATGGTTTTTCCACACTACTAATGTCTTTAATTATCTTCAAGTTGTCAACTTCTTCGCGGCATATCTGAGAGTCTTCCGCTGGCTCTTCTTCCGAACTGCGACTAGACGTTTTGAACTTGTGCGACAACTCTTTGTCAAAATCACTTTTACTCACTTCTGTTGAGTCTGTTTTTCCCATCTTCATTTTAATCACTTGTTCCGGTACAACTGCTGACTTGACGCTATTGTCAGCTGGCAGCTGCATGAAAATCTCAGATTGATGAATTGCTTTCTTGTCTTCAATAAGACTCTTTCGTTTGATTTCTGTTATTTCGCGGGTAATTTCTTTTTTCTGAGATGATGCTGGTATTTGTCGTTCAACCGAAAGACGTTTTACTATTTTATCTCTACGCTCTGCCACTGTTCGCTTAGCTATTTCTTCATCCGACTCTGACTCCTCAATTTCTTTTTCTTCAGCCGAGTACTTGACTTCTTCACGCTCGTGAATTTGCTGTATACGTTTACCTGTAAAAATAAAATAAAAATGACATCTCATTATGCAAACCAAATTGAAAATTATCTATGCCAGGCAGTGCTCACTTTCTTGTCGAACCAGCTCTTCTACCGATTCCGAATTCTTCATGATGTCCGTGTCATCAAAGTCTCGCGAATGCGACAACCTTCCACTCTTACACTTATTCATAATGTCATCGCGTCCTATGCTTTTAAGAGCTTGTTCCAGCGAGTGTATATCATAGTTGGGCTTATCTTTATATAATCTGATCATACTTTGAGCTTGGCGGGCTATACTGTCCGTATTTTGATTTATAATCTCATCTATCTCTTCTGGGCTTATATCGATTTCCGAAGCCAATTGGATCCAGTCTTTGCCCAACAGATTGGAAAGGTCTACAATGCGGATGTCACCAATATAGTGATCATTCTGATGTTTGCTAAAGCTTAAAAGCGAGCTACGGTACGTGGGTGTTATTTTGTCAGAGAAGGCAGTTATGGAATCGGGTATTACAGCTTCTGGCAAAACTATGTTTAATATACAAATCGGATGCTGCGGCGGCTCACCTTTAGCCACTTTTGGCTCTTTCATAAATAGTGTCCGTCCTACAATATCGGCGTGTTGATCTTTCACTCGCACCGTAAAAGGTAGGCGATTTTCTCTAAATGCCTTAAATGGCAGTTGCAGTTGTTCACCTGATTTCGTAACTGGAATCAAATTACCAGCCATTTCTATATACTGAGGCTTGCCTTCCAATACTTCCACATCGCGACTCTTGGCTACTTGTGTATAAAGTTCCATTTTTTCGAGAGTTTTATCCTCTCGATCATCTGTCATGCAAAATACTCGTAGGCGGGCTTCAAATGGTTCAACTTTTTTCGCAAACACCACAAACTTTGCTATGAATGGAACATGTATCACTTCCCTGAATCAAAAACGATGAAAAAAAAATTAACGTTTAATTTAATGAAATGAATCAAGTCTGAGTGTTGGAGAACATACTTGTATAACTCTGTGGCCATTTTTGTGGCGTCGCTAATGTTACGACAGTCCATTAACCAAAATCTTGCTGAAACGGTGGTAGTGAAGGAAACGCAGTCATTGACAAAAGTAAGTGGTGTCGATCCGGTAACATCTTCCCATTGGGCCCGCGATGGACCACCTAATTTGAACGAAACATTTCAATGGTCATTAATAAGAAAAAATCTACTTGTTATTGCATTTATAAAATAATTTTATTTTCCGTTTCAATTTGAAACAAATTTTATATCACAACTAGGAAAGCAAGTTTAATTTTTTTTTTGTAATACAACGGCCTTATTCATAAAAAGATACTTTTGATTTATAAAAGTTTTATTAACAGTATTTATTTGATTTCTTTCTTATGAATTAGGCAGTTCATATTTAATAATACAAATAATATATTAACTCAAACTTAAGCATCAAGTAAGTATAACAAACATAGGACAAATTAAGAGGAAAAAGAAATGGGAAAATAGAATAAAAATGTGATGGAAATTAATTTTAATCCTTAAAAGCAAATACGAGCATGTAATCATGCCTGCTTTTCAATGTTTAACAGTGAGATTTGGAACAGCAACTTAAATGTATATATGTATGTTAATGCATATGTATATGTATCAGGGCGAATTCATAACAGGTGGTCTTGACAGATCAGGTGATTATTTTTTGCTCCTTGCATTTTGATCTGTTTTGTTTCTAAAAATTTTTTTATATTTGATTTATATATGTATAGTGTTTGACGTTTGATTTTGACAACGAAAGCCGGTATTTTTTAAAGCGAATTGAGGCGAATCTACCTGTTATGAGTTTGCCTTGTATATGTATATACTTTTTTTGTAGAAATCAAGGCAAATACATACAAGTAGTCGCAAGAGAATTCGCCCGCCTTGGCAAATATCATTCTTAGTTATCAAAATAAATTGTTCAAGGCAAATTTGAAATCAGAAAAATGTACCAAAAACCACATTTTGACAATAAAAGATGATAAAACGCAAAGAGTCTGCAGCGCTTTCGAGTTCACCTGCTGTGAATTCGGCTTGATTAAGGGTGTATATCGTCACTTTAAATCCAAAAGGCCCTAAGTAAACTTTTTACTTTTTTAGACTATTTATTTGTAATTGCCAAATTTCAGAATTATCATAAAAAAATCAATACGGATTTGATTTAATAAAAAAAAGTTATAAAATAATAGTAGCTTTTTTAGTAGTGGTTCTTAGGGCCTTTAAGAATCGCGTTTTCTGAAACCAAGAAGCCGTTAGTGCATTAATGTTTTTTAATAAAAGTTATATTTAGGTTGAACAGTATCTATCTATTAAACACCGATTTAGTGAATCAATATTTTTCAATGTACATATTCTTTGTACGAGGACGTATCAATAAGTCCGTGACTTTTCGAACTTCCCTCGTATTTATATGAAATGCAACACTGTTCTCATCACAGCAGCACCTGTTAATAGACTACTGTCAAATTTTGAGCAAGTGTCGTCATTTACTTTGCGTTTAACAGCTGCTCAAAACATACAACCTCGTTCATTTTTCTAAAAATGGAAAAAAGTGAATTTTGAATGCTCATTAAAAATTATTTTTTTGCTAAAAAAAACCGTCAATCAAACCAAGGAAAAGCTCGATAAATAACATCGATTTCAATGGTAATAAAGTGGTCTACTGACTTTCGTTGTGGTCGCACAAGTACAAATGACGCTGAACATTTTGAAGGGCCAATTGAGGTCAGTACACCCGAAAATGTCGAAAAAATCCACGATATGTTGATGGCTGATCGAAGAGTAAAATTGCGTGAGATTGTTGATATTATAGGCATTTCGTATGGTAGTGTGGTTTCGATCATAAGTGATCAGCTGGGTTTAAGAAAGTTGTCTGCAAGATGAGTGCCGCTTTTGCTCTCAATTGACCGTAAACGTGTGACAACTTCAAAGGATTGTTTGGAGTTGTTTAGCCGCAATCCGAATTGGTGCCACATCCGCCATATTTTCCGGGTTAAGCTCCTCGGGCGACATATTAGTGTCATGTCAATCATTGAAGTTTTTACCCATTTACGTGGCATTGTCTCATTTATTCCTAACGTAGACAGAAACATATGAAAACACTACTGCAAACGTTTAGAATAATGTTTTAGGTAATACTTCTTCGAAATTGATCTTCTGGAGCTTTCTACGCGAACACACTGTACGTTTGTGCGCTCCACGAGACCAATAATATATTTTTTTCCGATCCCCAGACATTTTGCAGAAGCAAAAACATAACACAATATGGTAATTTTGATGTACACCCATCTTTTTTGGTTGTTGCGGCCTCTTGGATTTTAAATGACGAAATTCTCATTTAGAAAATATTTATTGACGTCACTTTTAATATTGTGAACGAAAAATTTCAATTCTTGATTTATTTTTTTATTTTATTTGTACATTTGTCGATTTTATTGGATTTTCATAGGCAATTTCCTATAAACGCAATTTAAGTAATGTTGCAGTTTGGTTATATTAATAGTGGGTAGACGATCCGTTTTGAGTATTTGTAAACAATTGAAATGTACAAAAGTATTTTGACATTTTTTTATTTATGAATGGTAAATTAAATTTACAAAATAATAATACAAAGATGAAGAACTGGCTACAAGGGCCTTCGTCCTTATTTTTTTTTTTTTTTTTGTTAAAACAAGGTATTGCAAAATACGATTCTATCAAGTGCCGTGGCGAAACTGACCAAATAAATATGACTTGAATATAAACTTTTATTTCAATTCCATGTAAACTGGAATACGCGTAGTAGTTGAAATTCGACAGCCAGTTCAAACGTATACCAAGTTTTAGTTTAATTCATTTAAAGAGAAAAAACTACATAATTGCTCATTCTCTTTCACATGAAAAAAACAAACAAAATTAAATTGCATACAAACACGCACATTTATTTTGTCAAGTTTTTGTTTGAAGCTAACACATCCATACGTAATGAACATGTACGAGTACATCCATATTTAATTCTCATCTCTTTCAATTCTGATGTCTTTTTCAACTTCCAATACTTGCATACATAAGTGAATGTAGTGTGTATTTTGAGCATTTGTAGTGGTGTCAACTTTAGGAGCCTTTTACTCCTTTAATGCTGAACCGATTTAAATAATATATAGTCGGATCACTAAAACTCAACAATGTCTACCATTCGGTAAAAGAGTGAAGAAAATTAATTGGCAAACAGGGGAAAAAATGGATCTAAAAATTTGTATTTCCCTATTTAAATAATAGATTATGGCTGCAAGATTCTTAATAAAGTAATTCCATTTCAGAGGAAGTTGACAAAACACCAGAATGAATTTGCAATATTTAATTTATATATTAAAAATGGTCTTGAAAACCAGAACTTTGCCAATATAATCAAATATAATCAATATTATACAATAATAAAGAGATCGATTAAGAAAAATATTTACATGAAAAATCTATTATCATATTGAGTAAAAATAAGAATGCTGTTTTCGATTTTTAATTTAATACATTCTGATTGAGTCCATACAATCGAGAGCGGTCAGAGTTTGCATGCTATATTTTATGTTTTATCGATTTGCATTGTTTCCTCTAATTTTTATCAAATTAAGGGATTCACATTAACGTGAAAAACATTCTAGAGAAATACGAATTTTTTGCAATAGAATTTGATAAACGTTTGTTTTTATAAATTTAAAAATTACTTCATCAAATTTTATTGACAAACTTCAGCTGAAAATAGTGGAAGTAAAGCCGGTATATGTGACCTGGAAAGTACTGAGTAAGTACTACCAGATTTTGGGTGGATTTCGTCAAAATCTAGTCGCGAAATAGATTTTGTTTTATATCGGAGACAACTAAATTTGCTAGAAATCTCGTAAGCAGTCGATATTGGGCTGATGTAAATTCCATATAACTTTATTTATTCATTCCGGATCACATACGTACATATGGAGGGCTCGGAGCTGAAGTGAACCAAGTCTCAAAAAGACAATTCGAAGATATTTTTAGTTTTACTAAATGAATTGCCATAAATAAGATATAAAATGAGATCCATTGACTGGAGTTTTTTACGGTTACGTTAGGAACAAAACACTTTTTTACTTAGTCCGTTACATAACTAAATAGAGTTAAACTTTGCGGAGGATTTCGCAGTTTTTTTTAGTAACTATCCCTTCTCCTTAGTTTTATTTTTTGGGCTAAAATCGGTATATCGGTCGATTTGTATTGATTTTATCTATATTCTGACGTTTCAATACTTTGTGCACAATTTTATGACTTGGTTCACTTCAGCTCTGAGCCCTCCATATATTCTATCTTTGATTCAAATCTAACCAAACATTGAAAAACTGGGAAATAAAATACACACAATTCTGCTTTTAGGCAAATTTGTTTCAACGCGGTCCTAAACAAATAATTGAACCTATTTTAACGCGATTTGATTTTAAAAAAATGTGGAAAATCCGTGGAAGAAATTTTTCATGAACTGTATCAAAGAAGCTGGATTAAGCGCTATCAGAATTAAAAGAATCAACGTTAAGCGCATGTTGGAGGATCTGATGATTTATCGTCTGCAGATATTGACCGAACTATTGTTCGATAACGGACTAAGCGATGAGGAAATCATTGGTTTTGCGCTTTAGATACCCGATACAAAAGAAATAAGTGAATGAGTGGTTCATACCCTCACTGCATCCATAGTTAAAGAAGGACTCCAAATGGCACCTTAATCCAAATGAATTCACAACCGCGAAATTTCAACCTGATGTGAAATTATTAATGGGTAATTATAGTGAATTACATAATAGTCCTATCAAAACTGGAAGTCAACGATTGATAATGGAATTTTTGACTAAAATCTTTGAACCTTCAACACCAATTCAATATGATTTGGAAAATATTTCTAGCGATGAAGGTGATGTCTCCCGTAAACGAATGCCGTTATCAAAAAGTGATACTGATACCGATTAAAAATTAATTTTTATATGTTTTTAAAATTTATGATATTTGTGATTTCTTTTTCTTAATGGACGACTGTTTTTCTATTGTTTTTCTTTTTTAAATAAAATATGTGTATGAAGCAACAGGATTTTAAATGACATATTTTTGTTATTTTATCTGATATTTAAAGTGTTCTTGAAACCAATCCCTCCATTTTATATGGATACTCTCTATCTTTTTTTTACACGATTTTTAACGCGAGTTTTCGAGGAACATATCTATCGCGTAAAAACAGAATTAGGTGTACTTGCAAGTCCAGTTAATGAAATTTTATGGTATTTGATTAGAGTTAATAAATATGTAATTATGTAGTAAATATGTATGTTGTAAATATTTCGCTTCATGTATTTATGTAGGTTGAATACAATTTTGAGAAGCTATAGATACTTTAAGTGCGTGTAATTATTTAAAAATATGCATTTGTTGCTTTTTATTTGAATGTTTAAATAAAATATGTATATTTAAATAAAATAAAATGATTATTTAAAAATTATACTACCAATTGGCTAATTCAAATCTTATCATGCATGCAATTGGTGTGGATAGAAAAAGTTCAAGCAAAAATCGAATAAAATTTTGCACATGGCTGAAATATTTAGGAAAAAAAAGTTTCTCATATTCCATAATTTTCTTGCCAAATTTTAAGTTCCAAATGGAATATTACATATACATAAGTATGTATGTGTATGTATGTATGTATATAAATTGCCAAAAACAAAAAATTGTAGTGTAAAATAAAAATGGAAAATATTTAATCGCTGCCTTTTGAACTTCGACTTTTTATAAAACTCTAAACTTACAACTCGTTTTACACATATCACTCTTTTATTACCACGTAGTAATATCTTCAAAAAAGATGATTTCTGAGTTAAGAATTCAGAATTATTCATCGTACAGTTCTTCATCTTGTGTAGAAAATTCATACAAATATATTCTTTGCTCACCTTTTGATGATCGTCTGCTTAGCCAGCTTTCGGCAGGCCAATAAGAAGTTAATCTTCTGTGTGTATCGAATAGTCTTTGAAGAGTAAAAATTGTCTACCTGACCTGCCTCCGGTCTGTATTAAGAGTTTTTTTTCCGGGTATGTCCAATATCAGATTCGCTAAGTAAAAACTTTTTCCTAGCCGACTTTTGGACAATCGCAAGGATTTTCTTCTGCTGATATATAAAAAGAAAATCTTTGCTCGGCGATGCCTTTTTTCGGCTAGTCCCGAGGAAGCCTGCTGAGTAGAAAATCATTACTCAGTGAAGCCGTCAATTAAGTCAAGTATACTTTGAAACAAAAATAGTAAAGAAATATTCTCCAAAATTTGGGATCATACATATTTCATCGAAGGTTTCGGAAAATACTTTATGGTTTTGGGGTGCTTTTTAAAAGAATATTGAGATTGTATTTAACCCAAATTTGAAACGATATTTCATTTTACACTTTGGGACCTTATTCGCACCGCAAATTTATTTATTGGTTCATCAGTTTTATGAAAATCGATGTGAAAAAGGATATATTCCTTAAACGATCTCTGTGAAACGTATGCGCTTAAAAAGTTAAGGAACTTGAAAAATTGAAAGAAGTTGACACGGTTACTTGTCATAAGTTTCGATGTCATAGTGTCCTTGGACGTTATGACACAAAAAACTGCTATACAGATACCTTGAGAAAAAAACCCATTCAGAGAGAAAGAAACTGTTAAGACCGTTTAGACAAAAAATTTTCCGATTTCTTAAGTTCGGCCCGGGAAATTTTTCATGCAACCTTTAAAATTTCCCAAAATGTGTTACTCTGCATGAAACCACGTGTATCTGTGGCTTTCCTTCAAAATCGCGTAAATCCATTTTTGTTGATTTTGAGTATTTACTGACAAATGGGTTTCTTTCAAACCCTCCTTCCTTACACACATAGAACACACTTTCTTCAGTAACTTTTTTTGAGATATGACGATGTTGCATTAAAGGAGCGATGTATGTATATCGATGGTCTCAAGTAGAAAGGCCCTAACTCGTACTTTTTTACGAAATTTAGTTTTTCAGTGATAACGCTTTTATAAGCAGTTGTACAGTTTTTTTTTATATTTTTACCTTCTCCTGTAATGTTACAATTATTTGAGTTAGGGCCTTTCTACTTGAGACCAACGAAATGCGTATCTTAATATAAAGACATTCATGTAAGATTTGATAGATGAGACTTTCAAGTAATATGTCCGGTTTTTTAGTTGATGTATTCTATTTATAAATTAAGGAATGGGTTGGGATGGTATGTCAACCCTAATTAACAAAATCATTTCGGTCACCGTCGTCTCATCACTAACTACTGTGTTGTCACTTATAATTGTGTTAATCCCTTTATTTATTAAATTGCGTAAATCATTAATGTTGTTATTTTACTGACATGTGCTTATGCCTACGCATTCCCAGAAGATAACGCGACTAGTCCAAACACGCATGTAAAGTATACTCCACAACGGAGTAGGACTAGTCCAAAAGTAATCCAAACGTATGAAGAAATAATGGTATGTTTAACATTACAATGTCCTAGGACTGGACCAGGTTTGCACTACATCGGACTAACCCAAAAACTACTCCATGTCATTAACACATGGACCACTAACAAGAAGTTTGTTAGGCACGAGTAAGTTCGTGAAAACACGAACAATTGTCGAATAGCAATAAGTTCTTGTTTGAAAATGTCATACTCCATCACATCGGACCATGTTGTAACTATTCCGTTTCAGCTATAATGGACCACGTAGTCCAATATTATCTGCAGGGTTGTTATTTCTAAAGATAGTCTAAAGAATGAACTTTTGAAATTTAGTGATAATTAAAGTGAACCCACAAAGAGCAACTGTCTGGTGCGGATTTTTGTCAAGCGGCGTGATTGGGCATTACTTTTTTTGAAAATGAGTCCGAAATTGCTTTGACTGTGAAGGGCATTCGTTACAGGAACAGGATCACAGAGATTTTGTGGCGTCAATTGGACGGTATGGATCTGAACGTACATGAAACAATCGATTTATTGCAACAACGATTTCCAGAACAAATTATCTCAAGAAATTCTGATGTCATTTGGCCACCAAGGTCATGCGATTTAACGCCGTGCGCTTTGTTTCTTTTGGGTTTTGTGAAATCTCGGGCTTATGCGAACAATTCAGAAACAATTCCTGGGCTCAAATCCAAGATTCAACGGGTCATTGGTGAGATACAGCCACATTTCTGTGAAAAAGTCATTAATAATTATATGAAAAGAGTAATTAATGGTCTGTCATCAGAGCCGTGTGGGTGCCATTTGATGGATGTTTTATTCCATACTTAATCGGAACATGTCTTCTTCAGGATTCAATAAAAAAATCACAACTATCTAAAAAAATACGTGTTTTTATTTTAAACCGAAATCTCATTGCACGTTAATATCAAAACTACATTCAGATTTTAAGATTAATATTTTGTTTTTATTTGTAACGAATCACTTTTTATTTCATGAAATCTTTTGTGGCCCATAAAATTTCATTTACTGGACTTGCAAATACACCTAATTCTGGTTTTACGCCATAGATATGATCCTCGAAAACTCGCGTTAAAAATCGTGTAAAAAAAAAGATAAAGAGCATCCATATAAAATGGAGGGATTGGTTTCACGAACATTTTAAATGTCAGATAAAATAACATAAATATGTAATTTAAAATCCTGTTGCTTCATACAAATATTTAATTAAAAAAAAGGGGGAAAAACAGTCCGTTAAGAAAAAGAAATCACAAATATCATAAATTTTAAAATTATATAAAAATGAATTTTTAATCATTATCAGTATAACTTTTTGATAACCGCATTCGTTTACG
Source organism: Gymnocheta viridis (assembly GCA_956483585.1). NCBI lineage: Eukaryota > Metazoa > Arthropoda > Insecta > Diptera > Tachinidae > Gymnocheta > Gymnocheta viridis. Next base: position 91,159,521 of record OY101442.1, on the reverse strand, counting down.
GGAGACATCACTTTCATCGCTAGAAATATTTTCCAAATCATACTGAATTGGTGTTGAAGGTTCAGAGATTTTAGTCGCAAATTCCATTATCAATCGTTGACTTCCAGTTTTGTTACGACTTTTATGTAATTCACTATAATTACCCATTAATAATTTCACATCTCGTTGAAATTTCGCGGCTCTTACTTCATTTGGATTATACATGAGAAAATTATCGCCAAATTAGCTGTCATTTGGAGTCCTTCTTTAACTATAGAAGCAGTGAGGGTATGAAACTCTTCGTCATCATCACTTTTTATTTCTTTGGCATCGGGTGTCTAAAGTGCAAAACCAATGATTTCCTCATCGCTAAGTGCCTTATCGATCAATAATTCGGTCAACATAAGCAGACGATAAATCATCAAGGCCTTCTCCTCCAACATCATGAGCTATTGTTATGCTCAACCGTGTTAGAAGGCACTGGGCTGCTATTTTTAACGCAGTCTGACCAAACTGCTCTCCAACATGCGTTTAACGTTGATTCTTTTTATTCTGATCCACCAGATTTGATACAGTCCACAATTGAAAATTTTCACCACGCGTTTTCCACATTTCTAGACCGCGTAAAATCAAATCAAATCGCGTAAACAGAATGCAATATTTTTTTTGGAATCGCAATAAATTAAATTCACGTAAAAAAAATTCGCGTAAAAACAGAATTGGGTGTAATAAGTTTTAATGCAACTAAAAATAGTTTTCTTGATGGAAATGCGTTAAGAGTTAGTTATAAGGCTACATATGCTTATCACGACAGAAATGACCAACTTTGGTCCTCTGTTTCGCCATCTTTGCTTAAAATTCACATTTTCACAAACGATATTTTGAAGTGATAACTTTTCCTCTATCGATATTTAGAGTGCTTGACAAATTCAAAAAGCATCTTGGAGGTGCAACAAGTTTACTATATATGTATGTGTACTAGAGATGGGATCGTGGCTGACTTTTCACTCACGCTCATGTACGCTCACGATAAAAAAATTTACTCGTTTACGACCTTGTGTTTTTGGCTCAAGTTTATGCACATGCACATGTGAGTGGAAAAAAAGTTAATCACAATCACGAAAACTCACGCTCACGAAATGCTCACGAAAAAAAAATTTTATATATGAAAAAAAAATTAAATGAAAAAGTATACAACAAAGCAAATAAAACTCACGTAACAATCACGTTAAAAATCTAATCATGCGCGCTCACTCACGGCCAATTTTTTAATGAAACTTAAAACTAATCACGTATGATTCACGCAAATTACGTGAGCGTTGTCGATCTCTAATGTATACTCTCTTATATTTTTCAAAAGGCCCTACTGTACAATGTCGTCAGTATGGATCTGTGTATATACAATAATAATATTTTACATTACAAAATTTGTGTACAAAAATAAAATTAGATGTTTCTATAAAATATGCAGCAGCGTTTAAAATGTAAAAAAGAAAAATTGCATTAATCATAATTACAAAAATGTAATAAAAAAATTAAATTTAAAACTATTAAGCTAATTTTGAATAAATCAATCATTTAAAAATAATACGTTTGGCTTATAAAACAGCTAAATACAAATTGAAACAACAGCATGCTTATTTCAATACTCGTATGTGTAGATACGAGGGTGAAAGTTATAAATTCAAAATTTTTTATGTTAAATGCTCATCGTAGGTGTTATGATGTCTCTAAAAACAAAACGAAATTAAAATGAAATAATATCTAAAAGTTTACCATAAAATATGTAATTATAAAAATTATATTATATATAAATTAAAGATAAATATTAACAATTATGTATTTTGGCATTTAGCGCATAAGTTGTTGAAGAAAGACATTCGTAAGAATTTATTCTTTAAAAAAAAGATGTTTTAGTTTCAGAAAAGTTCTCTTTGGGGCCTCTATTTTTTTTTGTTTTTAGAATTTTAACTAATTGAAATAAAATTTCTTTACAATGTTTTATTACAAACTGAAAAATGTTATCAAAATAGGTAAAACCAAACAAACGATTATGAAACTTAAATCAAAAGGAAAAATATAATTTGAATTTAAATTGAAGCAAACATATTATTAATTCATGTGTATGTATATATTATTATTTCTTAAATAATTTTTCCCTGCAAAACAATTTACAATTATAAAAGGTAGCAATATGGGATACAAATTAGAATTATAAATATTAAGGTAATTAACTGTTGTGTCGGTTATATGTTTCAAAGACTTATAAAAATCATACTCTAATTGTTGGTATTGTTCATAAACAAAGACAAAGAAGTTATGATCAAATATCCACAACAACAATTTTATAACCAGGGAAACCGCAAATATGCTGTTGCAGTTGCATTTCTTTTTTTTCTTATGCAACCGATGGAAATGGATGTAAAATTTTTATACGTTTCAGAAATTTTAATGAATTTCGGCATTGATTTGTTACGACATAATCTTTGCCGGCTTTCGCCCGTTGCAGCTATTTCTGCTTATTTCAGTCTTAAGAGCATATTTGCAGCATTTTTTGATTTTATACAGCATATTCGACATTTTCAGAGCATATTTTGTTATTTTATTATTATTATTTATTGTGTTTTCACAATGGAACCGAAACGGAACCCTGATCAACTTTTCTATTTTGTTTTTTTAGTATCTATCAGTTGAAACATGTTGCTATATTTTAGTCATCTTCTTCTCATTTTCAGTATACATTTAGCATAAATTAAAGCGTTTTTAAAATATGCTCCTATTACATCAGCCGACGTTGAAAGAAGAATTTCAATGTATGAATATAAATTTATTGAACCAATTCACAATAGATTTATTATGCTGGCATAACAAGGCAGCTTGTCGGCATTTTCGGTGAAGAGAGTCGTCTTTGGTTGGCATATTTTTTCAACCAGCTACGAGTACAACCCCGCTTTAGCAGCACAAAGCTGTGTATACGTATGCGATTTTATGCCAGATGAATTAATCCAGTGTGTTTTGGAAAGAACAAAAGTTAAGCAGACTAAAAATTAATCAAGTGTGAATTGGCTCATTTAAAGCATTTTATTTAAAAATCTAAGACAATATTTTGTTGTTTATTGCAACAATAATTAACATTGAGAAGCTTATCCAAGCCCCCCTCGTTTCCACATGTGAAGTAATTGCTTGCAAGGAGAGTGTACCATTAACTAGATATAGGATCGTGAGTAACTTTTCAGTGACACTCATGCTCGCTCACAGTAAACGAATTTTACTCATGCACGATCATGCACGACCTTGTATTTTTGATTCGCGTTCATGCACGCTTACGTGAGTGGAATAAAAGTTAATCACAATCAGAAAAACTCACGCTCACGAAATACTCACGAAAAAAACTAACAAATAATTTTGAAAAAAATTAATGAAAAAAATTACAATAAATCCGAAAAAAATCACGAACCTATCACGTTAAAAATCTACTCTTGTACGCTTACTCACGCTCACTTTTTTTGTGCTCATGTTCATGCACGATCACCTGGTTAAAACAAAAAAGCAATCCCGATCATGTGTAATCACACGTGAATATGAATGTTTTACGCCAATAACGTGAGCGGTACCCATCTCTAATATTAACGTAGAAAATGCTGAAGCAACAGTCGAATGTGTTGCAAGTTGCTTGAATCTTGAAACAGTCAAGTGCTAGTTGCTATACAAACTAAATAAATCTGTGTTGGCAAGAACTTGACATGGGCACTTTTTCAATGAGAGTGTTGCTTTAAAATGCAACAGTTGCCTTCAAGTATACAAATAATTTGAAGAAATAATTACAATTATTTTTGAATGTACATAAAATAATCAATCATTATTTTTCAACCATCCTTAAAATTTGTATAGAATTTATTATTTGGCATCACTGTATATCTTTTTTTAAACTAAATGATGAAACAGAACAAATCTGCAACTTCAGGAACAAACGCTGATGGCCCATAATAAAATCGACGGCTGTAACTTCAAATATTCTCTTATTATTGTTTGATTTAATGTATGTGATTTCATGAAAACACGATAACATTGTTGAGAGAATGAGTCTCTAAAATTGAGAGTATAAGAAAAAACGCTGTAAAAATAAAATAGATTCTATTTCACGACCGCTTTCTCTGGCAAAATTTAATGTCAAACTGTATGGAAAACAAACGTCAGCCCCAGTTCTGTTTCATCATTGAATTATGAAACAGAAAAAACCTTAAACTTCAGGAACAATCGCTGATGGTCCATAATAAAGTCATTTTTTGCATTTTTCGTACGAAACATGAGCTTTCATGAAAATACGTTAATATTGTTGAGAGAATGAGTGAGTGTCTAAAATTCAAAGCATAAAAAACGCTTTAAAAATAAAATAGATTCTATATCACAACCGCATTCTCTAGCAAAATTTAATGTCAAACTGTATGGAAAACAACGTACAGCCCCACTTCTGTTTCATCATTAAAACTCAAACCTAAATCAGCGCGTCAAGCGTTTTCTATCTGTTAAAAATTATCATGCTCATACAAAATGTATGAAGCATAACCAAATAACGCGCAGTCAACGCTTTGCGACTGGAAAATCCGATTTTGACAGCGCATGAAGTTGGCTGTTAAAAAACAGTTTTTTCCGTTTTCTTTTGTTCTTAATGCAAAGTAATGGCAATTTAGCTAGTTTTAGGTCAGTCTAGTGGTTTTATCTCAATTTTGTATTTATATAAATTAATTAAGTCAATTACGGTTTATGAAACAGCGTTGGCGCTCAGCAAAAACGCTACGCTTGACACTCTAATTTAGGTTGGTCTGTAACTTGCTGCAAGTGTCGAAAAATTACTTTCTTCAAAAATCTCTCATGAGTTGCAAATAAAATTAATGTGTCAAAAAGTGAGGGAGTATTAAGTTTTTCGAAGTTGTAATTGCATGTGGCAACCGTGATTATATCATCCAAAATTTCTAAATTTAATTTCGAAGTCTTAGAATTTTAAGTACAATTCTTGCTTTTGGTTGAGTTGGTTTGTTTATTTTTCGGTTTATTTTATTTTTGTCTTACTTTAAATGCAACGGTCGTTTAGAATTGATGACTACAAATATTATTTTGATAAACAAAAATGTTTGTTTCTTTTTTAAGAGCACATTTTTTCTAATTTTTGAAAATATTTTCCCTTTTTTTATCGCATATATAATGCATATAAAATACGTTTTCGAAAATAGGGTCGGTTTCAAATATATCTATTAGCACATACAACATACAACAACTGTTAATATACCTTTGAGAAAATTAAGTATTGCTTTAAAACATTCGATAAATATATAAGATTAAAAAAATTATAAAATTCAGAAAGAAATTTTTGATAAACTCAAATAATTTTTGTTAAGCAAGCAATATTGGAAGATCATCAGACTAGCAGAACGGATCAGTGATGGGGCATAATCGTCGCTTTCGATATGGAGCTGATTCGATCGAATTTTCTTAGCTTGAGATTATGGCATTCGATATCGCATAATGTGTTCATATTGTTCGATAGCGAATGCCATAATCTCAAAGTAAGAAAATTCGATCGAATCAGCTCGATATCGAAAGCGACGTTATGCCCCTGATTTCGAGATCGCTAGACCATCTTATCAGGGTTCTTTGTTCGATATTACCATTTTTGACGGGAATACGAGTGTTTGAGAATATCTATTAACCATTTAATCGTATTATTTAACAAATGAGAATATGAAAATTGCAATTTATTCATTTTTAAAAGTTAAATCCATTTTGGTTAGTACAAAGTTCCCATCCCTGATGATTACGTATACATAGAAAATTACTTATGTTTTGCATTTCCCAGCGCCATTGGCTGTTGATTGATAATATTCCAATATGACTATCTTAATGAAAATAATTTAAAGTTAACAAAAATCTCTTCATAAAAAAATTAATTTGGCAAAGTCAAATTTGAACTTGAGCCAAATAATACCTTTCACCTTAAACTTAAACACTTCAACTAATTGCGTATACAAAATATTACAAATTATAAATTTTAAAATTAAATATAATATTTTATTTGAAAATTTTTATTGAAAACAGGGCTGATATATGAAGATTTGGGCCCAAAGAGTAACTTTTATTTTAACCAAATTAAAAAAAAAATAGGCAAAAGTTGCTCGTGCTCTGATTTTGAATTAAATTATATATTGATAAAAAAAATATTTTACAAGTAAGGATTTAAAAAATAATTAATCGTTAAGATTTTATTAAAAGTCACTTTTTAAGAACACATGACAAGATGAATGAATTATAAAAAACTCCTTTTTAAGTTCATTTTATTAACCACTTTGTATAGCCGACTTTTAAAATTAAATAAAAGAAACATTACTGAACATTAATTTCATTTTTATCGTCAATGAAATTTGTCCGATCTTTTATATTGATAGATGCCAAAGTTTCGGGACTGAGCTAATTCTGGGAATAGGATCGAATTTAGTGCTCGTAAGATCCAGTATTGTATGCCTACACACAGATGTACGAGCAATCATGCTGCTTCATCTATAATAATGGGTGGTGTGGGTATTGAGGAATCAGAAACTCTTGATGTTCTTGGCATGAAAATTCAATGTGATGTTTGATAGACTGATCACATTTTCAAGTGTCAAAAGAAGACGGTGTTAGAGTTACTTTAGAGAGTGGGAAGAAGTTCATCAGCGACAGTAGTGTAGCCAACTCTATTGATTCACTGGAGCATAATGGGCGTAATGTGGGAGGTATGTTTCACTGTTTTATTGTTACTACAATAGAATGTGTTCTAATGAAATCAGGTAACTTGTTCCCGAAACTTGCTCATTTCTACGAATAGCACGTTTTTCGTTAAGAGCAAAACCATTTGTGGTTTATATGCAGGTGGATCGCACTACGCAGTACAGAGAATATTCGTTCTTCAGCCGAACATTTTGTATATGAAATAAACTCCCTGCAGAGGTTTTCCTGTTACTTTCAGGGTGGGAAAGTTCAAGTCGAATGTCCACAAACACTACTCCCTCTATGCTTCTTCCAATAACCAATTTTCCTAATTCCGGCACAATACATTGCATGTGTAGGGGTCATCTCCTGGGAGCAGGTCCAATTAAAGAAAAACAACATATTTTTCCCTTTATAGCACGGTACTCTGTTCGTCAATGCGTGCGAACTGCGAAAACATAGACGGCTTTTCTACACTCAAAGCCCCGGTTCACACACTTCAACTGTTGTTGATCATCTCGTAATTCAGCTGTAAGTAAAAAAGAGATATTTGTATTTCCATCTCCGTCTTTCTTACAGCTGAATTACGAGTTGAGCAGCAAAAGTTGAAAGTGTGTGAACCGGGGCAAAGTTTACTTTGCAAAGTTTAATTCAGCTGGGAAAAAGACAGACTAAGAAAATATTAGTCTCCCTGTCTTTCTCCCAGCTTAATTAAGACTTCGCAAAGTAAACTTTGACTGTGGAAAAGCCGTCATACGAAATGATTCTGGCAGCATTGTTTCCTAACTACAAAATATTCCTGGCAACATAATTTCTAACTGCAAATTAATAATTGGTCTCACTTATTTCGTACAGAATTGTAAATAACAGCTGATCAGATTTTACTTGGCATTGTGATTTTAGTTCTATGTTTGTTACGCACAAATAGTTATCATTTCTTTCCTGATGGAAAGGATTTTTCCAGAACGTTCGTCTCCAAAGAGCTCCTCCGTAGCAGCTACAATTCGCATAATTGATATGTTGCATCTCAAGTTCGTAATATTATTGTGTTATCCGTTTGTTTTCTCTTACATAAGAAAATCAATGTTGTGCACTTCAAGGCAATAAAACCGATAAAGTTTTTCTAAATCGTAACGTTGTCACCACTGGCCAACTGTCAAAATTTTCAAACAAAATAATTAATATCGCTCAAGGTAGATTAACAAGGTAGTAAGTAGCACAGCTGATTAGCCTGACTAGATGTGCAAAATTAAATTTGTATTGATAATATTAGTCACAACAACACGGCTGATGTCAAACTGCCAAACACAATATCTTTATATGATGTTTGACATATGTTAGAGGTTCAGCTTTACTAACAGTGCCATCCGGTTTGGCACAAGTTTTGACAGTTGCTCAGGTATTTTTACAACAAACTTTATATTGTTGTAGAATCGCTACTACCTGAAAGATTCGCCTTGATGCCGCTCAACAATTTTCGCAAATTTGAACAGAGTACAAGGCGTTTTGCTTTCAGCTGAGAGAAAAATATCTTCTTCTTCTTTCTGTCTTTCTCCCAGCTGAATTAAACTTTGCAAAGTAAAGTTTGACTGAGGAATAGCCGTCTAAAACATAATGCTGACTTTATTTTATAACATGAATAAAATCGCTGCAGTCTATCAAAAGTGCCAATAAACACAACTAATTCACTGAATTTTCTAATTAAAAAAATAAAAAATATTTGTAACTAATAAAAGAGCTTAAAACATCCTGCGGACGGACAACATTTTTACGCACAGTATTTCCTAAATTTCCATGTTATATTGAATTTTGAACAAGATGAAGTGCACATAATGTTTAATTTCGCCGCTTTTTAATTTGTCAAAGGTGCTACAAAAATTGGTTAATGAAATGTTTATTTTAATAAATAAACAATAAACATACGAGTGCATTTAAGGTGTTCAATAATGTAAATGTTTTCTTTTATTTGTTCATATTTTAAATAATTGAACCGCAAATTGAACTTCCAAGGAAATTTTAAAGAACACGCTATAAGATCGTTAGTTCTAGAACGCATATACGAGTACTAATGACAAGTTCTTGTAATTTTCAAAAACTCTGTAGTGGACTACTAGACGCGTAGTCTTGAGTCAAAATATTATTTTTGAATAACTATTTAGTAAATTTATTATTCGAGATATTCTTCGATATCTTATTCTAACAAACAAAACGTTTTGAAATTTTTGTAATAAATTTATAATTATACAAACACGAAAAACATCGTTCGTTGAAAAGTTTTAACAGAAAATTTTATCAAAAACTTAAATTGTTTTCTATTTAAAGTGTTTATTTTTCGAACAAATTGGTTGTTAATAGTTTTTAATCCAAAGTGATTAATTATTTATTTTGGCTAATGTTCGCAACATTTTTCGTCAGAAAGAATTGAACATGAGTCAATATTCCAAAGGAACAAGGGAAAATTTTAACATTGGTTTCATTTGATGTCGTAATAATAATTAATAGGCAAACACGTATGTATTAATGTAAATGTTTAATAATAAATTATAGAATGCGGTTGATTGAGTCGATCGCTGGATACACTAGTTGTAATTGTAACTCGTGTGATCAAAACTAAAATGATTAAAAAACAATCTGTATAAATGTTGATTATTTGAACATTTTAATTTCAAGAACTGAATACACCTACAAATGTGCACACATACATACTCGTATGTACATATATATGTAAATATACGCATATACGATTTCCCTGCAGATAATATTGGACTAGTGGTCCAAACGGACTAGTAACAACATGGTCCTATAAAATGCACTCATGGACTATGTCATTTTCAAACACGAACTTATTGCTATTTGAATATTGTTCGTGCTTTCACGATTATACTCGTGGTGAACAAACTACTTGTGAATGGTCCATGTCATTAATACGACATGGAGTAGTTTTTAGGTTAGTCCTATATAATGCAAGCCTGGACTATATGGTCCAGCCCTAGGATATCGAAACGTTAAAAATACCTTGTTTTTTATATGCACCTGGACCAGTTTTGGGCCACTCCCTTATCATTTGCGGACTAGGCCAAACACACGTGTATGGACTAGTCGGGGTTTTTTTTTGTAGGGTTGACATGAATAGGATAATGTTCTCAGCCCCTCCGGATTATCGGCTGGCAGATACTCAATATTGCAACTTGATATACTGAAGTATGAATTGTACCTTATCGTGCTGGCAACGTGAAGCAAGCTTCTGCTAGGCTTTTGTTTGGACAGAAGTGCTTATGCCACCCCAAGACGACAAGTTTTTTACGTTTGACTGGTCTGCTTTGTGACTCATATGTACATAATCGTGCGTGTCTGTCAAATTGGTTCTTTTACAGAAGATTTATCATATTATCTGACATTGACCATGTTTATTTGCAAGAATTTTTGTTAAGTGTTTTTTTTGTGAAATGTAGTTAAAAAGTAACAAAATTAAAATGTAAATTTCTAAAAATACTTTTTATTACAATAAAAACAGCTGATGTCAGAATGTTTGTCAGATCAAAATAGAACGCGCTCTAATTGAAATTTTGTCAGATGAATTTGCACATGAGTTTTGCAGAAGCAATGTTTTAAACAAGGCAGATCTACCAAGGTAGTAGCGATTCTACAACAATACAAAATTTGTTGTAAAGATACCTTAGCTACTGTCAAAACTTGTGCATAATCGGGTGGCACTGTTAGCACAGCTGAACATCTAACGAATGTCGAACATCATACAAAGCTGAGGTGTTTGGCATCAGCCATGCTGCGCGTATATTATCAACACAAATTTAATTTTACACAATTTAGTGACATTTAGTCAGGTAAACCAGCTGTGTTATCGCTACTACCTTGTTGATCTGCCTTGGTTTTAAAGGTAGCACACGACATGTAAATACGTATTTTACAGTGTAAAATTTGACAAGTCAGATATAAAAAATATGTCGTCTGTGGGTGGCATTAGTAAACATGTCGGTGCGACAAATGACGACAGCTAATAAAACTGCATGTGCAGCTTTTGAAAAATAAATTGCGGAGTTAGCTCGAGTTAGGGATGGACGATTAAGGCCACAACTATAAAAGAGTTTTAGTTCAGATGCCGTGCATCTTGGCAGGGGCACAATTGCCCAGACAAGACGCTCACTCGGCGAAAACGAAAAACAAACCAGAATATGGGGAGTTTTTATCTGAAAGAAGAGTGATGCACAGGATTAGGCAATTAAAATGCTACTAACTGGCAAACCGATAATGCCAGCTATGTCAAATTCATAGAAAGGACAGCTGCTTATATTGTTCACAATCTAACACAAGCATTTTCATATAAAAATTATAGAACAGAAGTTATTCGAAATGGAATTCAAACGTAAAATCACAAGCAGTTATTCTTCCTATGCTGAGCCATTTCGAAATGAATTAAAATGTCTGCGTATCGCACGACAAACCGTCATAATGATACAGGCAGCATTGCCAAACGCTATGGTATGTGATGATTGAAAAAAAAAACGCAACATCACATGAAATGGTTCGGAAAGTGAATCCTCGAGTTCATCGAAATCCACGTCGAAGTAGTAATTAAATGGTTAAGAAATGAAATGAAGAAATATCCCAGCGAAGCATCTGACGCATTTTCCAAAATGAGCTGAACGTAAAGCCCTACAAGTTCCAAAAGGCACACGATCTTATACCAAAGTAAAAAAAGAAGACTCGAAAGCACAAAAGAGTTTTTACGCTTCCACGATGAACGTGTCGAATTGCCAAACAATGTGTTCTCTAATGAAAAAAAATTTCCTATTAAACAGTTCATAAAATCACAAAATGATAGCGTTTACTTAACTGAACGCACTCACGAAAATTTGAGGCTTCGAACGGCCACCCGAAATGATATTCCATCTCAAGTAATCTTAAGTATGGGAAGCTGTGACCGCCGACGGACGCTGTCCAATCGTTTTCATCGAGCCTGCTGTCGAACTCAATGCGATTTATTATCGGGCAAATGTGTTGGAAGCTGCTTTAGAGCCGCGAGAGGGCGCAGAAACATTCCGGTCTTAGACCAAGGACATTCCAAAAAGACTCAGCACCGTCTCATAAAGCTCGTGGGAACCAAGAACGGTTAAAAATCCATGTTCAACACAAACAATGGCTTTCGAATTCGCCATATGAAAATCCGATGGACTATTCCATTTGGGCCATTTAAAAGAACAAGGTGAGCACTAAAAAATATGTCAGTATGGAAGAGCTGCAGAAAGCCATTGTATGGAAATGGTTCAAAATACCGCAAGATCATATTCGTGCAGCATGCAACTCATTATTTGACCGGCCATAGTCAATGCAAAATGTAACCACTTCATTAATAGAACAATAGAAAACAAATTAAAACTACTAACACCTGACACTCTCTATGCGCTCTAGAACTACATACTCGTAGAATTGTTGGATTGTTAATTTTCTGCCAAAAAAAAAACAGAACTTTGAAGAAATAAACATGGAAATAAATATAATATAATAGAAATTTAAACAAAATTTAAAATATAAGAAGAACAAAACTGAAACGAAAATAATTGTAAGAAATAATTGTAAGAAAAGTAATAATTTGCTTCGAAGCATAAGAAGTATAAATAGAAAATAGTATAATAGTAAACGATAGAGTTATTGTTGAGGTATTATTAAATTGAAAAAAATATGTTTGCAACAGTTCAATTTCAATTATTGTTTTTTTTATATATAAAATAAATATTAATGCAGAAATATTTGTTAATTGCTCTAAACTTTTAAATTGTCACATTCTAAATTGATTTTGTATTTTATTTCAAAAATATATATATGTATATTTTTTTAATAATGAAACAATTACGCAACGAAACCTATGAAACTGCTGTTGGATTGATATAATTGATAGAATTGAAAAATAATTTCCACAACAAAAAATTATAATAAAAAAGGATTTCATGTGATTTGTTTTACTTTTTTTTTTGTTTTTTAATTTGAAAATATGAATACTTTAATTTTATATTATTATTTCTTTAGCTAATTACCTTTTAGAGATCTTTTCCGAAACACACCTTCATTTTGATGGAATTTAAACGGAATGGAATGCGTGCACATTAATTAATGCATTGAAACGCATTAGTACGAAAAATAAATCGTAAATGAATTTTAATATTCAATTTTTTTGTTTTTATAATCTTAATTTTTTTACTTTTATTTTATTTTTTTTTTGCTATTCGTTTTAAAGAAATAATTGTAAAAATTAAAAATACCAAAAAAAAAAGAAACAAACAGAAGGAAAAATAATTTAAATAAATAAAAAACCCAGAAAATGAAATAATTAAATGAACAGCAATAAATATTTAAGATTTGAAAAGAAATTTTTTTGTTATGTTTGTATGTGTTTTTGTATTCATGTGTGTGAGTGTGAGTTGCATGTACAATATATGTAATATATTATTTTTTATTGCAACATATGCTATTTAATTATGTATGTATGAGTATGTAAATGTATACACATGAGTTTTTCCTGTGAGTATGTACATGTGGATGTATATATGTATGTACACGCCTATAGAAATGTGAAATAGTTTAAATACATCGATAATGTTATGACAAAAACACAACTGGGACGAACGACGAGTTCTTGGCCGCGAATATTCGTCGCCGAAAATAAAATATATTTGTGTATCGAGGTGAATTCTTTGCATTTTGATCTGTTTTGTTAATATATAGTGTTTGACGTTTGATTTTTACAAAGAAAGCAGGTATAATTGTGTATATGAAAATACATACAATCACGGCGTCGGCGAAATTCGCCATACGCGGCGAACTCTTCAATAGCTTTATTTCTATTTCTTATGCCGCAGAACCACGAACAAATCAGTTTCATGCAGTGATGCCAGCAGTAATTTAATGATCTCTCAACATGTCTCGAAAAATTCCCCTTTTTCCCTACACACAAAAAAAGCTCCCTAAATTTTTCCTTACTCTAAAAATTTATTGATTTTAGGAAAAAATAACATTTTATTTAAGGTTTTAATTTATATTTATATCGCCATAAAAAAAATTATATAATAATAAAAAATAACACAAATTTGTAATTTTAACAACCTCTAATATCTGCCTTTGTACCATGATAGTCCTCAAACCACTGTACTAATTACATTTCTTCAAAAATTATTTAATTTTTAAGGGAAGTTTTTGGATTAACTTAATAGCTGTTGCACCATTTTCTTTATAATTCTTCGCATTCATTTGTAATATAGATTTCTTAAATTTTTAAAACAAGGATGTGGAGATCTTAGAAGGTAATCAAAATCTTAATTTTGAATTCTTAATAAAATTTTATCCAAGTTAAACAAATGTGACAAGGAATGGAAAAAATGAGAGTTATTTTTTGGTGTTTCTATATTTAAATATTTAAAATAGCTTAATACATATTTTTAAAAAGTCTTAAGGTACGGTCACACTTGGCAAACATTTGCCCAAAAAAACGTAACCACTACTTTTGCTTAGTATTAGTGTGATTTAACTTGGGTTTTACATCACAGAAGGAAGTCAGTTATGCCGCAAAATGCTATTTTCATATTATTTTTAATAAATGCGAACCCATATTTAAAAAAAACATTGGAATTAAAGAAAATGCAAATTTAGGTTGTCTGTTGGTTACGTTTTTTTTTTTTGGCAAATGGTTGTCAGATGTGACCGTACCTTTAGTTTCTATATCAAATCAAAAAAAATCCAAAATTTTCAAATTGCTTTTCATTTTTCATACAAATTCTATTCCCAAAAAAACGGTCATTTCTTTGCCTTTCGTTATCTCTATACATTATTTACGAAAAGATGTTTTCTGTCTGTATGAAATATCTAACGTAATACTGTAAAAAAAATTTAAATTTTGATTTTTATACGTATTATCAATTTTGTGGGATATTTTACGCAATTACATCGCAATATAAAAGGAAGAAAAACGAAGTTTTAAAAATTCCCAGCGTTTTCCTTAAAATGAGAAATCTTGTCCTTTTTTCCCTTCCCTTGAAATTTTACAATGAATTCCCTACAAAAAGGGGAAATTCCCTCCTCATGGCATCACTGCTTTCATGTGAACATGTTCGTTTTTAGTTTTCAAGTGTTTTGTTCAATAAAGTTTATCAATTATATTAGATGTTATTGTTCTTCATACGACGAATTTGCACAGCGAATTTTCGCCAACGAATTCGTCGCATTGGACGGAATTCGTCGTTCGTCTCAGTTGTGTTCCTAGCAATATATGTATATATCGAAGTTGTTTGACAATACTGTATTAACTGAACATTTTAAAATTTTCAATAGAAGAAAAACACTTGGATTTTATGCAAAAAAAATATATTCTGTCAATGTTTCTTTCATAAAAACGTAAATAAGTAAAAATTTCGAATTAATACATTATTGCTGAACAAGTGCGATATTTAAAAATTACACCTGTCATATCTCTAAGCAAAATAATACACAGATTATAATAAATAATAATTACACTGTTCGAGAACATTTAACTGGGAACAGAATCTCAATGTGTAATGTACATTTTCTGATAAATTTGGATTTGCTAAATCTAAATCGGGAAACCCTTCTGGTTTTCGGTTTTTGCGCGTCCCAACATGTTGCGGAAGTGTTTCAAACGAAACAAATGCATTGAACACATGTTTAAGTATGCTTGTACAGGGCTCTAATACATATAATAATACTTTCATCACAATTATGTGTTATATCATTAATTAGATTCATTTTTTTTAATTTATATGATACATCTATACAAATTACATTAACAACGTTTGAAAGTATTTGGAAAAAAAATCACAGCAAAATACTGCTGGAAAATTTCTGTTGGCAACATTATTAATAAATTATAAAAAACAGGTGATATGTAGAAACTTATCAGGATCGTCCGCAACGGCCTGCAATGTTTACGAAAGATGTATACGTTTGCCCTGGATGGTTTAGATTCACCGTCACATGGCGGTGCAGTCGGTATCTAAGTACAATGTCCTGTAAAACGAAGGGCCACACAGAAGAGTATTTGAGTCAAAAAGCTGGCCAAAATTATTAAACGTGTTTTTTGAATTGAAAGATTGAATTTCTTAATAGTTGTAGATGTGATTTGATATAAAAGATATAGTGGCAGTTTTTTTGCCCCCTACTTTATATTGTTTTTATATATGTGTGCAGACTTATAATATTTATCTTATATTATTTAATACGTAACATACGAAAAAGTTATAGTAATTAAAGACGTCGAAATCATTGTCATATGTCTCCATCTCCTTGAAATTTCGCACAATTTTCTATCTAAAAACTGCAATTTCTCGTCAATAGTTTTATCATGACATTCCTTTACAATTTGGAATAACTATAATCTTGTGTAAACTTTTTCCATGTTATCTCTCGAAGTAAGAAAACGGTTCTGATAAAAATTATATGCAACAACCCATATTTGTATATTTATACTTATAGTTAGTAAGTAGTCTGATACCTGGTTGATGACCCATGTGTTTTTATGTGCCTATTTTTACTTTTTTTAATATAATTTTTGTGATTAAGGCTTTTAAAAATTACTATAATTAGGTATGTATGTACATATATTTTTTAACAAATAATGGGCGCAGATAAATAAAAACTGTTTTATTGGGCTGTGGGACACCTCTTATAACTATTACCGATAATAAGCATTTTGCAAATTGTGAAGTATTAAAAGTGACGTGAATAACATTTAAAATCAATAATTCAACAGACACAAAAGGTTATGATATCAAGAAAGTATTTGAAGAAGTACCTGATGAACAATAAAAAATTGAATTTGAAAATTATAAAAAAATCTTTAAAATTAATGGCGCAAATTTGCGCAAACTTTTTTTTGGGTCTAAAATTGGAAAACATAATTTATACATTTGCTACCTTCACTTTTAAAAACATTTCTATTTTTTTTTTTTTTTTGCAAAAATAGTGTATAAATCAAATTTTTTTAATTTTTAAACGAATTGTTTCAACATCAATATTCAAGATAATTTCTTTTTTAAATACAAAAAATAGCTTTTGAACAAATCTTTCAGTGAAAAAAGTCTATGTAATAAAAATAATATCATATAATCCTGACTTTAGCAGTGTCTCAGAGCTACAAAGCGCAACATAAAGTCTTAAGAATTTACAATATGATGTAGAATTTTGTTGTGTATCGATCTGCGTACTTAGTTTTTAAGATTTCTTTAAATTAATTTTTACCTTTTTGGCTTAAATACTCCTTCCTCTGTGGGCCACAACGAATCTATTATTGATTATAAATATTTCTTTTGCATTTGCGGCATCTCTAATCTAATCTAATTCCTGGCAAAAGTCGACAACCTCAGTTACTAAAATCCTGGCTTTAATCAAATCCAATTTTTTACAAAGCTGATAAAAATTCAAAGCCGTATCATACGATATTGTATTTGTTATATCGTCATATGAATTCATAAAAACCGTAAGTTGTATTGCACAAATTTTACAGGAAAAGCAAAAAGCTCTCTAAGGCAAAGTTTAGACGATTTGTTGAGTCAGCATATGTATGCTAACGCTCATATGCTTGAAAATAATATCAAATGCCTCTATCAACATATTCAATATGTTTGGCGTCTACTTGATATGTTGAAAGTAGCAAATTTTTTGATGTTAGCATATGTAAGCAAATGAAATGTAAGAGTTAACATACGATTTTTGTGTTTATACGATATGTTGAATTTTATGTGGTGCTACATATGCTGAGTCGTATAAACATTTGTTTGTGAAATTAGTGAGTTTGACAACAATTTTTAATTATTATTCAACTAATGTACTTTTACGTATAATTTTAACAATAAAATTTATTAATATAAATAAAAAATAAAAATAAACATAAATGATGTCGCCGGTGGAAATATCACTAGCTATTGCAAAACTTACTAAGTACAAAATCAAGATAAATTAAGATATAAACACATTCACGACAGCAGGCTACACGGCTACATGGCTACAAATGTCGCTGGCTTTTTAAAAAATTTGAAACTTTTTGCGGAATTTCTCGTTTTTTGCAATGTGGGTGACTTTTTCTTTTTTTCATTGTTTCATCGACTTTTAAATGACATTAAACAGTTCAATTTTCCCAGTGATTGGGCTGAGGCATGAGGCGCATATGCATACGAATTTGGCATATGCTGAAAAGCTTGCATACGCCTTTCAACAAATAACATATATGTATGTCAGCTTATGCAGAAAATTTGTTAAGCACTAATAATATGATGTTTACACGATATGCTGAATTTACCAACATACGTTTGTTGGTATTGCTAACAAAGTGTTAGCAAATGTTGTTAAACATACTTATGCTGAAAATTTTTTCCATTTACACGATATGCAAGCACTTGCAACAAATTTTTCAGCATAAATATGCTGATTCAACATATTGTCTAAACTTAGCTTAATATGAAAAATTAACAATTAACAAGTCAATTTTTAATTTTTTTTGTAACTTAGGGTTTTATTTTGAAATCATATGACGACATATTTTTGGTTTCGTATTGTTTTCTACACATACGAGTAGACACAATTTTTGTTGTTGTGTAATTTAAAAAAAATTCAATTTGTTATTTATTGACGGTAATTTATTTGCTCCATGTCCGTGGCGCTTGCGCCAAATCATCAGTAGACCTTCAACCATATTTTTGTAAAAAAAAATCAAATGAAATGTATAAAATTGAAAAATAAAAATTGTCTTGTAGCACTTTTCACTTTCGACATTTAGGGAAAATAGAAAACTTAAGGTACGGTCACACTTGCCAAATATTTGCCAAAAAAAAACGTGACCAACAGACAAGCTAAATTTGCATTTTCTTTAATTCCAATATTTTTTTAAATATGGGTTCGCATTTATTAAAAATAATATAAAAATAGCGTTTTGCGACATAACTGACTTCATTTTATGATTTAACTCAAGTTAAAGCACACTAATCCTAAGCAAAAGTAGTGGTTACGTTTTTTTGGGCAAATGTTAGCCAAGTGTGACCGTACCTCTATAACCCTTTGCCACAGGCAAAGTTTACTTTCTACAGTCTTAAAGTTTGTTGGTGAGATGGTAAAGAAGAATGGGTTTGAGTAGAGTCTTTGATGTGCTCTCCGAGTTGATTTCTTCTTCGATCGTAGTGTGTGTGTGTGCGTTTGGTTTGCATGTTCATCCAACAAAAAGAAACAAAATTTGTCAATGTAAACTTTGCGTGTGCAGATATGAAAGAAAGCTTAAAGGAAAATTTAAAAGACTTTGTCAAAGTAAACTTTGCCTATGAAAAAGCAGTCTCATGACTGTTCTGAATCATAAGGTGTTCAAAGTCTTCAATACAATTAAAATACACTAGACCCCCAATTTACGTCGTTAATGGCGACCGGGGAAGTGCGATGCAAGCCGAAACGACGCAAATCGAATTTCTTTTTTCTATAAAAATGCATTGCTTTTTTGTTTATTGGGTTAAACATTTTTTTGATTTTCTATCCAAATAGAAAGAATCGACTCCATTTAAACAATTAAAGAATTTGGTAATTTATTTACATTCGAGTGGTGTGGCGATTTTATCAAATTGAGTTATTTTAATGCAGCCTCTATGCAAATTGTCTTTACTGTTGTAGCTGCTAATCCAAGGGCTCTTCACATATCAACGGAGCCTTTTCTCCCGACTTGAAACGTTTTAATACGTCCACTTTTAATTCCAAACTAATACATTTTCCTTTATTTGAATTCATTTTCTTTTTGATTTTCTTAAGTTGTTTTACATTTTCAACTAAAATTTTCACATGTAATTATGGAATATAGCGACGCGAATCGGTAAAAAAGGGACACAAAGCGGATTGATAAAAAATTTCAAAGCCAACGAAAATCGAAATCAAAACACCGCAAAGCGTCTTAAACCACATTTACAAAAGCGACGCAAATCGGAACGATTCAAATAGCATAGACGCAAGCCGGGGCTCTAGTGTACACAATAGAACAATATGCAAGTTTGCTTTGAATTGGCCAAAAAAATAAAAATGTGAGTCCGGTTTTCCACACGCAAAATCTATTTGGCAAAGTCTTGAGTTTGACGGTGAAAAGGAAAAGTAGAAAGGAGGTGAGTACAGACTTTGACTTACTCGCAAAGTTGCTTTCTTCTTCGTTCGCCGTTTACACAGACTTGTATTTGGTTGCATGTTTGTGTGTTTCGATTGCATTTTCATTCAACAAAAGCACACAAAATTTGTCAAAATAAACTTTGCGTGTGCAGAAGTGAAAGAAAGTTTAAAATGAAAATTTAGATGACTTTGTCAAACTAAATTTTAGCTTTGAATTCTGAACTTAACTTTATTTTATTTTACGCAAATATCTTCGATAATAGCGTCGCAAAAACTCTTCAAAAATATTTTCTTTGAAAAACTTATAAATTAGATTTGAAAGTTTTTGTCAAATGTCCTGAGTAGGGAAATGTTAAAACTCTTTGTGAATTAATTTACAAATACATATTTGTAATGTACTTGTGATATATGAGATGAATGAATGATCGGAAGATAAGAATGTATGTTGTATATACGAGTAGGTGTACATATTTATGTATGTAAAAATGATTTGTAATTCTATTAAAAAATATTATTAAGTGAATTTCTTGCACTGAAAACTATTCTAAAAGAATTAGATTTAGTTAACCAACATAAAAAAAAATAATGTAAATACTAAATATTTTGTATATTAATGTGTAAAATTTAATAATTTAATATTATTTTTCTTTTTGTTTAGCAAAATTTATATATGTATAATGATTGAAAACTAAAATGACATAAATCATGTTTATAAATGTAGCTTTTCTTAAGAAAAATTTTTCAAATCTATTTATGAGATTAGAAAATCAAACACTAACAATAATAACTATTGACTAATTGAGCTTTAAGTTTAGTTAAATTTATTTATTCTATTTATAAACGAATGGTTTTTAGTAAAAAAAAGCCTTAATTTGTAACAATATGATAGTAAATAGTAGTAGTTTAGTATAAGTTAGTATAGTAGTATAGTAAGTAGTAGTAGTAGTAGTAGTAGTAGTAGTAGTAGTAGATCAAGTATAAGTATGTGGTATATTCAGTAAAAAAGATAACAACATAATTCATTTACAAACTAAATCCAACTAAAACAATTAAAATAATCAAGAATAATTAAAATACTTAAAATAAAATCTGAATTCAACTAAGACAAAAAAAAAATCAAAGAATTTAAGTATTTGTATTAAATAAAATTGAAAATAAACCTTTATTTTAGCTGCAACATCTAAAATATTTGTATTCGTTCTTTTTTATTACAACTACAGTTTTTTTTTGATAGATAATTTCCGAAGATTGAATAATTTTAATAATTTTAAGTGAAGAACGAATTAAAACAAACATAAATTTATTATGAAAAAAAAACATAACTTAATTAAAAAAATAAATAAAACAACAATCAACGACAACAGCAATAAAAGTAGGCAACTCAAAGAAGTACTTACCGGTTATAGAACATAGTAAACGCAGAGTGGGTGTATTGCCAGAGTATTGATTTATCATGCCCTGACTGTGAGCCTTTGGGGCTGGCATACTTAATGTAATGGCCTTGTGGAATTTACGACGACGTGGTTCAACAGTAACTATAGGCGATACTGCAACACCACGTCCTAAAAGCTTGGCAGTTAGATCGGGATCAACCGGTTGTGCCTAAACGGAAACGGAAACAAAACAATATGATTTGTAGCTTAAATACAGTCAACAAAATGATTTTTCTTGCATTTTTTCAAAATGGCCTCTTAAATTATAACAACAACAACAACAACATTCATTACATACATTCGGTTGGTTTTTTTTTTTTTTTTTTTTTTTTTTTTGTTAATAAATTTAAAACAGAAACAGAAAGTTTTATTATAAACTACACAAAATAAAAAAAAGTTTAAAAACAAATAACAGTTTCTTTTGCACCAATTTTTTTAAAGTGTTAGCTGGTTCTTACAGAAAATGTAATTTTATATATAGTACACTAAACTTACAAATAATAGTTTTTTTTATTTAAATACATTTCTTCGTTCAGTTTTCACGTTTAGTTTTGAATAGATTTGAAAAGCACTTAATTAGCTAATAAACGACGGCTTAGAATACAACCTGTGCCAGTCAGTACTCTCAATAATAAATGTTTTCAAATGAACTTTTTTTTTATTCGGTTGTATTCGGGCCTTTTTGTTTTTACATAAAGGAAATGTTGTTTATAAAGGGATTAAATGGTGAACATTTTTTTTTTTAAATTAAAATTTCTGTTTAAAATTTTATATTAAACTAATTATTAACCAATGATAATTGTAACAGTTTTTATGATCATATTGATTGTTTTATTGTTATTTCTTAGTAAAATGTTCCAGCCCATTTATTTCCCAATAAATTTAGTTATTAAAAAAAACTTTAACTACTTGGAAATTAAAAACAATCAATGAAAAAATAAACAAAAACACACAATTATTAGGTGAAATAATACAAAAAAATATATATAAATATTGTATATATTTGATTAAAATACTAAATAAAAAAATAAATAAAATTATCATGATTATCATGTTTATTTAATACACTTTATGAATGAATGATGGATGATAATATTGTATGAACAAATGAATAAATGATTTATAAAAAAAAGGGCCGCTGAAAAATCATTTTTGTTTTTTGTATTAAGCAGTCGAAATGAAAGAGAAAGAGGCACTTTAGTTTCCACAAGACCCAATTGCTTAAACGTCCCTCTGAACGTCCATATATTGACAAATAAACTAAAAACTAATCCATTTCTAATATTTGTCAAACGCAATTGTTATTGATATTATTTGTTTTATATATTAAAAAAGCCAAAAACATCTTTAATATTAACAACAATTATAAAAAAAATTAGAAAAAGTTGAATTAAAACATTTTGGATCATGTAAAGTTTTTGTTTTAACTAAATTTATTGGGTATTGTTTTTTTTATTTGATTCACTGTATATTGTTTTTATAATAAATTACCATTAAAAGACGAATAAATAAGCATATTTATTATATTATAAATATTGTTTGTATACTAAGAATATGCAAGTATTTGGTAAATTAGTTAATTAATTAATATTTATGTAAATTAATTGTTGAAATTATTATTTAAGAATAAAATTTTATAATAGATTAATAAACTATTTTCATACTTAGTATAAAACAAAAGAGATAAATGTTGCCTTGTGTACACAGTAGAAACTTAATTAAAGAAAACCAATCAAAATGGGGTTAATTTTAATCAGAATTCAAGCCTTGATGGAATAATTATAAATTATTTTGCTGAAAATCGAATTTTATTTACAGACTTCTATGGATATCTCAACAGAAACGGGCTTAACATGTAAAAATCGGTATTCGACAACTCTATCAAGCTTGGAAAAATAAATTTACCCCGTCCTAAAATACAGCAGTATAACACTGTAAATGGTTTAACTGCAGTCTCATTTTATTTTCTGATGATTTCTATATCAATAGAAGTTCAGCTCCGGCTTTTCGGATCCATTCACTAAATTGTTCCATTTCCAGAAAACGGCAAGAAAATGCTTAAGCTTGATATTATCGAATTTGAAAAACCCACGCCGCCAAGCACCGACTGTTTTGTTCTTTACGCATAAATTTATTTCGTTTATAATTGAAGCCTGCTAGCAACATATAATTTTTTTTTATTCAGCTATTTTTTTTAACTGTGAACTAAAATTAAAAAATCATCGAATATGAATCCATAATAGAATATCTTCTGATCAGACTTGAAATAGTGAAGCGACACATAAAAAACACAAAAGTTTGTATCAAAAAATACTAATTAAAAATAATAAAAGAGATGGTATTTAATCTTTAACTAGGATTTAATCCTTGGATAGGCTGAAGAGCTCAATAGACCAAATCGCTCTAATGTACAGCCTTCACTGAATTTTTTTCCTAAATTCATTTTTTTTAATAATTTTTTTTTTTATTAATTAATTTTTTTTTTTTACTTTTTTAAAAACTTTGTTTTATTTTCTTTATTTTTTTTTCTAAGTAATCTTTCTGAATTTTTGACAACTTCCATAAATTTGTAAATCAGATTTAAGGAATTTCTCAGTGTAGCTTAACTACAAGTTAATCCAAGTCGATCATCTTCTCGATCATGTTCGTCCACTGTTGGAATTTAACTTTGCTTTTGTACTTAAAGCATTTCTTTCGATTTTGGACTTTTTCAATTGTAATAAACTGTTTGCGATTTTTATCTCCCAATTCATTCTTTAAGTAGTTTTAAAGCTGTTCTGTTTTAATTGCAGCAATTACAAACTGTGACTTTTTTCTAAGTCCCGGTTCACACACATCCAGTTTATCTGATCAGTTTAAGTTAAATTTTCTTTTAAGGTTGCCTTAATGTTCACACAGAGATATCTGTTTCAACTATTTTCGTTTTCTTTTGCTTCAAAAGCAACTTCGTTTAATATTACGAATGCCAAACGAAAAGGATAAAAGTAGAAATTTACAGGTACGGCCAAGTTTAAACACCTCTTTATTCTCTTTTCCACTCTCTTCTAAAAACTTAAGACTTGATGAGTCCAACCTGGCGTGTGTGAACGAACCGGCACTAACTGCCTGTTCGTCGATATCGAAAGAAACATTTCTTTCGTATTATTACATTTGAAACAAAAACAAATTTTAAAATTTTGTTTTAAATGTAATTATACGAAAGAAAAATTTCTTTCAGTAAATAGTAAGTCTTGCATTTTTCTCTATAGTGGGGTACACATTATCGAACTTGAGTGACAGTCAAAAATTCATATCAGTTTTGAATGATAGTGTTGACTGTTTAGACTATCGATCATATTCGACAGTCAAACCGTCAGTCATGAAAAAAATTAGTCATATAAACATGGAAAATAGGAAAATTGGATGCGCATTATTGCTAAAAGAAATGTTTATAATGAATTATTTTAATTTTATTTTATTATCTAACAAATTTTATATTATTTTGTGTTCACATTTCACATAAGCTTGCATTTCATTAAAAAAATATATAAATTGTTTAAAAAAATTATTTTTTAGATTTGTAGTTTACGGTACTGACCGATACTTTTTGGCACACACTATCAGTCAAAAACCAATATGGCCGCTGAATGTCACTCAACCACAAAAATTTCTGTGGTTAACCGTTGACTGACGAAATTTGTGCTCACACTTTCGATCAAGTCGAAATTTGTCACACGTGTCCGATGGTGTGTACCCCACTTAAAGTCGTATTACTTTTTAAACAATTTTATTGATTATTTTTTTCGCTGAAGTTCCACGTTCTTTTACTTTCGGTTTTTCTTATAATTATTTGATGATTTTTAAAATTATTACGATTTTTTTCATAATAGATTTTTGATTATATGGTGATTTCTCTGTTTTTAATAAATTTTACAATATAAAAATTTTGATATTTATGGTATTATGATACTTTTTCTTTTTTAGAAAAATTAAAATTTTTTTAATTAAATGAATCTAATTTATCTCGAGCTACAGATCAATTTTTTTAAAAACTTTAACATTTTATTAAAAACCGTTATATCGCCAATTCTTTGTGTGGCTTCTCCAGGGAAATAAAAAATTGTGTTAAAAAAATTAAAAAATTGCAGCTCACAGTATTTCCTTCGTAAGTGATGATACAATAATTTCTAATAAACTCATCACTATTTCATAAAAATCATTACATTTCAAATTTACAATAAAAGGATAAAGATGTTGCAAATATTTTTACATTTTCTGAATTGTTTATTTCGTTAACGTTTCAGTTTTTTAAGATTTTTTTTTACATAAAATTTTTTGTAAAATTTCGTCTTATTGGTAAAATTTTCGATTTTCTGGCAAAATTTTGGTATAAGATTCAGAACTTTTGGTCATATCTCACAACCATTCGTAAACCAATTTCATTTATGTTCAATAGTAGTTTAATTAAAATCCATAAGTTATCTGGGACCCTCGGAAAATCACTTTCCGCTAACTGCAAACATTATTTCACTAGAGCTATTACGGCCATACAAGCAAAGTTTGCTTAGGAAATTTCTAAGAAAAAAAAACAAAGTTTTGCAGTCGAGAACTTTGAAAAAAAAAATACCTAAAACTGTTAATTAGAATTATGGCTGGGGAAAACACCAATTAAGTGCAGAGATGACTAAAATTTTAAATATATTTAGCAATTGAAAATAAAACGTCAAAATTGCCAATGAATTTTTACATAAATACTATGAATCTAACATGACTATTTTGAAACATTTTTCATTCGGTTTAAACATTTTTAATAAATAATTGGCACTGAACATAACTTTTGTTTTTAATAAATCATTTCAAAAGTTCTGAGTATTGAACCCATACAACTCTAATCATATCTGCTAACTCTCTCTCTCTCTCACACACACATTTCTCTCTATCTATCTCTTTCTCTCCCTTTTACAAACTGTAATACATGAATTTGATTTTATTACTTCATAATAAAAATTAATTTACAGAATTTTACAATTTCCTTCAAACAGCTTTGATTTTCCGGAATTCATGAATAAAAAATAAAATCATACTGTGTATGAAATAATTCCCATTTTTTTATTAACAAAAACTTATGTAAACGATTCACACCTTTTTCTGTCCACGAAACATTTCTTCTAGAATATAAAAATTTTATAAATATTTTTCATTATTTGGTGAAGGGTGTATGAATAAGATTCAGCATAACCGAAAATAGTACTAATGGATGTTTGAAATTAAGTTTGTTTAATCTCGAAAGAGTACACGTACAAGAACAAATCCTACAGGTTTTAAAGCCCTTTGGACAAGAATAATTTCATGCAAAATATTAATTTTTTCCAATCTGTTCGAAATTCTCAAACCACAATTTTTTTTTTATTTAAATATTAATAACTCAATTCGCACTTGATCAACAAGAGGGTATTAACTCGAAATTTTAATTTTTTCACTTTTCTTTAAGACTTGCATTCTAATATTCATATTTACCTGCTGCAAAAATTTCACATTGTTTTGTCTATGTTTCGCTAATGAAACACATGATTTAAAATCAATTTTTCTTATAACTTTGATGTAAAATGAAAAAATATTTTGCTTCTGTTGAAAATTTTAAAATTTCGAGTT
This sequence comes from Gymnocheta viridis, assembly GCA_956483585.1. NCBI lineage: Eukaryota > Metazoa > Arthropoda > Insecta > Diptera > Tachinidae > Gymnocheta > Gymnocheta viridis. Next base: position 91,132,588 of record OY101442.1, on the reverse strand, counting down.
AGAAGGAGAACAGGGGAAATCTTATTTTTTGATGTAAACTTTATTATATCTGATAATGGGAGTGTATTCTTTTGAGATATTCTTCTTTGAATGCCAAAGTTTTAAATTTAGTACTAAAAATTAAAAAAAAATAAAATTTTTAAGTGCAAATAAAAAGTCATCATATTTTTATTAAATACTTTAAATTTATTGCAAGGCGTTAGAGACGGGGCTTAAAAAGGAACTATTTAAATGTTTTTTAATTATTTTATTTTATTGTTTTTTGCTTAGAAGTTTCAATTAAACTTTTTTTGGTGAACATAATAAATTTGAAAACAGAAACTTCTGGATATGTATTATTGTAAATTTAAATTTTAAATTAAGATTCTACTGTTTTGTACTTATACTTTTCTTTTAAACATTTCCTTCCATTTACTGATTTTTCTCTTTTTTGTTTTCTATAATAAACTGTTAGCTAATAATCATCTTAATAATAATTGTTTTGTTTTGACAGTTGGTTAATTTTTAAAGAAATAATTTATTACTTTTTTATGATCCTGGATCTTCTAATTTAAGTATATTTTTTTCCTTCAAGTTTCACTTTATTTCTTATTGCATTTGTGCCAATAATATTGTTTCTTGCATGTTGGCTATCTATGTATGTATGTATGTATTTATGTATGTATGTGTATAGGTATTTATATGCAATTTTGTGTGCATGTTTGCATATTTTGTGCTTATTTTGCATGTTTTGCTCTTCAAAGATTTGTTTTTTTTTACTTTATTTATTGCAAGTTTTTGTAAGGAATTCAAAAAGTTTAATAAAAAAATAGGATTTCTTAGCAAATTATTTTAAGAAGTATAAATGTACTATATTAGATTCTTTTCAATTTAGGACTGGAAATCTGAAGTCATTGGAAATCTTTTTGGGTTTTTTTATATTTTATGCGAATGAAGAAGTTTTTTGTAGTTATTATATTTCTTGAGATATTGAGCGTTATTACAGCTGTGGAGTTTTCGACCTCGACAGCCGTAACAAAACCCACTATTCATATTAATAATATGAAAAACGTAAGCTTGAAATATTTGAAAACTTATGAAAGTCGCCTGTTTGATCGAAATAACAAGTCGAATTGATTGAAACATGATCATTAGCTCAATACTTATTTCTCCGGAGGCGATCTGACTTATTTAAAGAATCATTCTGCATGGTAATTTAACTGGCTTAAATTTGTTATAAATTGGTTTTTGTCTTATCGGTCATTTGCTGTAATGTCGGTCTTTATAACTCAAAAGAAAAATTTTGTTTTACAAAAAAAGAGTTTTCAATTTACGCACAACTTAACGGAAACATAAAATAATCATCCGCATTGTGGATATTTTTTCCCTGGAATTATTTTCCTTTTCCCTGATTTTCTAATCGTGAACAATTCCCGTGCAAAATGTTCGCACAAAAAAAATATATTCCCTTTATCATGAATATAATTTTTCTTGCGGATTTTTCACTTTTCCTTTGTTTTTGTTCATTCAATTTTTGAAGATGAGCTGAATAAAAACATCATGTAATTTCAATATTTTCATTCCAATTGTATATGAAAGTTAATAAATATTTGATTTTTGGGCAAGATCAGTGAATAGCGATCATTATTCTTAGCAATAATTCCCCGGAAAACCTTTTTGAACCGAGTATGTATCTTTTTGGTATACAATCATTTGTATAGAATTATTCACTGCAACTATTTTTTAGTTACACTTAAAAACATTTAATTTATAACCAAAAATTGGTATTTATTCATTTTTAAACTTATGGCGCTTTCTTTTCTAAAAAAAAGTGTAAAATTTTTTGTAATTTTTATTGAAAAATTGCAATCAAATAATTTTTTGAAATGGTGAGTTTATTAGAAATTTTTGTATTATCACTTACGAGGCAAAATTTGTTTCTTAGGAAAACTTTGAATAGCAATTTTTTGATCAAAAGTAAAAGAAATGTTACATTTTTTCCAGAAAAAAAAACGACATTAATTTTTTTTTTTTGATTTTTAATAAATTTTGAAGCTATAGAAATCGTCTTCCCTTTTTTAAATTCTTTGAGAACTGATAGCGGCAAGAAAAATTCACGAGAGGTTCGGGATAGCATTTTTCCCTTTGAGGGGAATAAATATTTAATGGGAACAAAAATTCCACTTGTTATTCCCGACTGGGGTGAATTTTTTTTTATAAACAGTGTCCTATTAAGTCATATCGTCATAATGTCTTAATATTTTACAATAGTTAAAGAAATTGTTGTTCTGCTTCAAACAGAAAAGTCGTAAAATAATAAGACTTTTTGCACTATGGCGCCCTAAGCTCCAGTGAGAGTTAGAGGAATATATTTGAACTATTTTTATTAGGGTGCGTCGATTTAGCAATCGATATTGTGCCATCGATTTGTCGATAACTTTTGACATGAGGAAAAAACAAGTTTCATCACGGCATATCAAAAAACTCATTTTCGAGGCAAAAAATTTAATTTTTTTACTTTTTCTCAACTTTTATTTTTAAGGTTTTAATTGGCTGATTTAATTTTTTTTAAATATTACCTTTCCGAGGTAAAATTTAGTTTTTAATTATTTTTATTTTAAATGATTATTTAATTATTTTTAATACAATTGATTAATTTATTAATTAAAATTTTAACTATTTATTAATCAAAATTACAGTTGGCTATTATTTGCCGATAGAAAAAAATGTGTGAAAAAAACCTTAAAAATAAAAGTTGAGAAAATGTCAAAAAATTTACATTTGGCCGCCTCGAAAATTATTTTTTTTTATATGTCGTAGTGAAAAATTTTTTCCTCATATCAAAAGCTATCGGAAAAATAGACGGCACAATATCGAAAAATTTTTGTCTTTTCAAATCGGCCCACTCTAATGTGTATTGTTTTGTCATATCGAAATAGTAGAAATTTAAGAGAAATAGTGCTTGTTCTTTCTCGTCATATTTTTTCGTGTTATTATTTTAAAACATATAATTTTATGACTACCATTTGAATGCCCCAATTGATTTATGACTACCATTTGAGTCACCCAAATGAATAGTTCTTCATCGTAACAGAATTTGTTTACATAACTGATATTCCCGCAAATCGAGTGTCCAGCTCACAAGTGATCAAAATAAACACAAGAACGCTGATAGCGATTGCTTTCGAACGTCCCTTCGAAAATACTACTATTCCGTTCTGCTACTTTAATAACTGGCTTCGTCCAAATTTTCTTTAAATAAAAACAATTTAGTTCTGAACGTCACGTTCGGGATTCGAACTTGAGACAAACCAGTGAAATCTAATTTAAGCCAATACAGTTCAAATAAATATGTATTTACAATCGTTTTCATGATTTTTAATTTTAATTTGGAAAATAGTCATCATAGTCGGAGTCCTGGGAGCCATTGATTCCAGACGAATTTATTTTGAATCGTTTATTTTGTTGAAGGCGATAACTTTATATTAAAAAAAAGTTTAGGATAAGCAGTGTATTTATTCGCGGGAGGGAAAATCTCACTATGGCACAATTTGGTTTGACAACTGATCATAATTAGACTCACGACTGACTACCAATTGGAATTGCTTAAAGTTATTAAAAAAAAGTGATTTAATTCGACAAACTCATTAGTGCATTTAGTGCATTTTATGATGAAATATCTTTTGACAATAAAGAACATTTCGCATTGCACTTTCTCGGTGTATGGTGGACACCGCATTATTATTTTTTTCAGGGGAAGTAACAACTCCGGCGAAAAATGCTTTCCAACAATTTTTGATTTGTCACATTTTTTCGGAAAGATATAGTATAGAAAGTACAGATGGTGAAAGTGAAAAAGCTTAATTAATTCTTTTACAACTCTGCTATTGCCCGTTTCGTTAAGTTTTTATAGAAGTATTGCTGCTGCACCTTTGATGTCAAGTGGGCACATTAATTATAACAATTTTATTAATTGTTTTACTTCGCCGACGATTTTGCTACAATATCTACGAAGCAGGCCGCTGTGATGTACACTTGCATACACCAACCAGTATCAATTGCTGCCGGTACTGTTCAGTGACCACTCATATGCCTTCGTCACTGAAACAGTGCTCAACAACAACAAATGCAATGGCACACTAATGCACATCTGAAAAATGCTGGCTGTTATATGACTTGCTTGAAACTGGGTTCAAACTCAAGTTGGATTTTTATCACTTTTTCTATATTTTAACAGGGTTATATCTCGGTATATCGTACGTATACTTGTTATTTTCTATATTGAAATGTTCAATGTTCTTGTGGTTTTAATATGTACATTGAATGCAGCCATCTTGACAAAACGAATGATGCAGAAGTTCTTATTTTCGGTGATACTTTCACGTGCAATTCTCAGAATTGAGTCCCAAATCAATGAGCTGAAAAATGTTGTACTCTGTATTGAAATAGTCACGCAATAAAACTAACTTTTAGGATTCTGTCTTTCCAAAAAACAATAGTAATTCGATTGAGTCGACCGCTGGATACACAAGTTTATTTTAAGAATACAATTTTTCGCTACGGCAGAGAATTTTATTTTATTTTTATAAAAATATTCTTTTAAAAAATTGTTGGAAGCCGAGGCCTGGTTGTAAAATTTTTTGCCTCGTCGCCCCAGCAATTTTTTCCTCAGCTCTCAAAATGTTATTGTCAAAAATATATATATCATTTGACACAGTAGAAACATGAAATTTTTTCCCCACAAGCACATATTTTTTGGTAAACGCTCTGAATATGTAAAATAGGAAAATTTCGGAAACAGTAAATTTACAAAAATTTATTTTTCGAATTTTCTTATAATAAAAAAACCCATTGAAACGAACCGACTTGCAAAACCTCAGATGTACAGAGAGACAAATGAACATCGATTCTGGACAGGAACAGAGAGTTTCAAAATAAGAAAATAATCAACTGTACAACAAGAATGAAGTATTCCGCTTCAAATTAAAAACAATTTATAGTCTGTTAAATTATAAGCCAGTTAAATGTATCATCACGAACTGCTTTTTTTTCAATATTTAAATACTTAAATAGTTTATATCTAAATTAGTGTTGTAAAAGTATTGAGTATTTGAATAACGAGTACTCAATGCCGTACATATTTTCCGGTACTCAATACCCAAAACAAACTACACAATACTTTCAGAGATGCATTTCCATATACAAATACGAAAATTTAGCTTGAAAATGATTTACATTAGTGCAACTCGGTTTTAAGGAAAGTTTGCAACAATTAATAAGCCTGGATTTTTAAATTTTGATAATCCATGAATTACTATGGAGTACGTGTAATAATAAAATCGAATTTTAAATTATTAAATATATTTATTTTGAAATGAAAACAAAAACGTTAAAAGTATTGAGTATTATCGAGTACTCAATTGAAAAAGTATTGAGCAGTCAAAAGTAGCTGCTTTTTACAACACTAATCTAAATCTTTTTGATAAATAATTAAATGAAATCAAAATAAAAATCAAACAATCAGCTTGTTTTTGTTTTTCATGATATGAGTATTAAAAATTTTTCTTTGATTTTATTTGTAGAAATTGAAATGCTTTTCAAGGGAAGCTTAAATTATTTAGTGCATTTTATTTTGTTAATCTATTCAACATATATACTTCAATTGAGAAACCTAAGATATAAAATACATAATTGGAGTTTTACTTTCCATCTAATAACAAAAAGAAAAGTTGTTTTGTTTTGTCTGTTGAAATTATTTCATTCATATGCCATTTTAAATCGTTGAATTTTTCAATAGCAAAACTTTTAATTACCAAATAAGCGAAAAACGCTTTTTCTTTGGTACATGATTAACACTTATTTTACGTAGTTTTTCAGGCGCAACACCTTTGCGCGGTTTAAAGAGATTTACCTGTAAGCCAACTTTAATCTTCTTGGTTAAAGCACCTTGCGGGAATACGGCCTGAACTTGAGGCACAACTGTGCTGGATACCATGCCACCTTCAGGTCCAATTGCATGAACTTCCTGACGTATACGTGTGACTACAGCAAAATATTGTGGAAAATCGTATGTAACAAAGCGGCATACATGATTGCCAGCCTGCTCTTCTAATTGGGCAATTTCTGAAGATCGAAAAAGAAATTAAAAACCCGTATACTTGCTGTAGAGTTATTTCTTTGAATAATTTATTTTTTTTATTTACTTACCTTCTGGCTCAAAGCATTGTTGTAGAACATCATGAATAATTTCTTCGGAGTTATCGATGGTATGTTCTCGCCAAGTTTCACCATTGTCAGAACGTAATATTATGATTTCACGTTCTTTGCCTCGTAGTGAAGCAAAATGTGGCACCTCCATAATAACGGGCCCGATGAATTTTGTTGAAACTGGGCCAAGTTCTAATACACGGCTGGCCAAAGCTTCACCCTCCATTAGCTGTGGTGGATGCATGGTACGTTGCGGTTTGACATAGCGGCAAGTGACACGAGTCGGCTGGCAAGTTGAACGAGATGGGATAATCATACGGACACCACTGTGGCGGCAACCGCGCATAGCACCGCCACGAGCATCTACCAAGAAAGATACCAAGAAGCTGCAAAACAAACAGTAACAAATCAATATTATTATTATTATTTGTTTTTTTTTCTTTTGAAATCATCAAAACTCTTTTATTTTACTAACCTCTTCCATTGGAGTTTGCGACTATTTGTGTTCGTGAAAAATAGAGAGTTCAGAGAAAATGTTAAGAATAGAACACACAATGTTCGCTAGGACGGCAAACAACTTACCCGACATGTCGATGGTCATCCTCATTAATTCCATTCGCCATATAAATGCCATCGACCATTGATTTACCAGCAGCTGCATTATACGTCTGAGCTTTATGTGGACTTATGGGTTCCTCGGCAATTGGCTGCTGTTGAGCTAAGCCGGCACCGAATTCAGCACTTTGAGCCATGCGATTCGAGTCGACACGTTCGTCACGCGTCACATCAATGGGTAGAGAATCATCTCCTAAAGATTTCATTTCATCAACTGTCAGATATCGATAAGGTTGATCGGAAAGCATATTATCTTCGCCTGATGAATTTCAAGAGTTGTACGAGTAGCATTTTGTTTCAGCGATTTTTGTGTATCATTTGTGATGATTATTTAGCAAATATTTCATATTCATTCCAATTTCAAAAGTTCGAATTCAAGAGAGCGAACAGCAGGCAAAATGATGTTAAGGTGCAGTGATTTGAAAATACATACAAGAACGATAAATGAACAATAATTTTGTATCTCAATCTCTTCTTATATAATATGTACATATCTATTATTTTTTTTGTTTTATTTTAATATACAAACATATGTACATATGTACGTACATAAAGCACATACATATTTATATAAAGTTCGAATTACGAATATACGAATAGCAGAAATATTTTATTTGAACGTGCAATCTGTATGAATGTAAATAATGTTTTCATAATTAAAGCGATAAATAAAAAAAAATCATGCAAAATAATCCTACAATTATGGATGAAAGAAGAAATTTCAAAGTATTTATCAACTGCCGCAACTAGAAATGTCATCATGAATAACATATACAAGCGGGACTTTTTGAACATCCCTCGCGTCTAACTAAATATCAACATGAATCAAGAAAACAAGATTGCGCATTTCGCAGGTCCGTTATTTTGTTGTGTTGTGACGTGGACATAGAATATATGTTGCAAACAAAAGCCCGAGGAAGCTCTTCTTCAAATAGCTTCAAGCCCAAACTCAAGAGTTTTACTCGACTGCATCTGTTTTTTTTTCATTTAAAATTGTGTTCAAATCGATGCACCCGTTTAGAAGTTATTTATTTATTTCGAATTTTTCGCCAAAAATCTCTTACAATTTTTACAACAAACACTCATTTGTATTCTATGATGACGTAGATGCGCAGTAGAAATTTATTTTGTACGGCTGAGTGCGCAATCTTGTTTTCTTGATTCATGTAATATCAACATTGGGTCCATCAACTACAGTCTGCGACAGCTCTTGCCGGATATTTTATTATTATCTTTTGTTCTTTCCTGAAGCTTTTACATATTGGAAATTAATAGACAGACAGAGGGACATTTTTTCTTATTCGTTTTTCATCCATTTCCGCAGTTTCTTTACTTATTATTATTTATTTTATTCTGTGGTTTACTTAAATTACGAAAAACATATCAAGCAAATTTTATTTTTATAAAAATGAATTTTGATTTAAAAAAATGGAAAAAATGTGTATTGCACAAAATTGACATTAGGAGATTCTTCCAACGAAAGCGACTTGAGCTTGAAAAATATGATATACAGCAAGAAGGTGAAAATTGCAAAAATAACAACAGAAAAATCGTCTGTCCGTCTTTCAATTGCTGATATGTAAAATGTGACTTAATGGCCATCTGCTTAGGTTTGACCAAGTAGCACTATTTACTTTGGGCTTAGAGCCTAAGGCCCAGTAGCCATGGCCCTTCCCTTACACATTAAGCATTAAACACATTGACCACAACAGGCTACACGGCTACACGACTACAAATGACGTGGGCTACAAATGTCGCCCTGACTTTATTGAAAAAATGATAATGAGCGATGAAGTCAATTTCCTATTAAATGGATACTTCAACAAGCAAAACTGCAGGATTTGGGCTACGAAGAATCCCAGAGTAGTACATCAGCGACAATTGCACCCACTTAAATTCAATGTTTTGCTGCGGTGTACGGTCCGACAGGATAATTCGCATATATTTTTGGGAAAATTAAATTGGTGTTGCATTCAGGATTACCGTTCACCAGACGTAATTTTACCCTTTTTTAGCGGTCTGCGAATTTTTGTGACTTTTTTATCAGCGACTTTTGTGACATTTTTCATTTTGTTGCGTCTTTAGTTTGCAGTCAATTTATAAAAAAAAGTTGTCAAATATAAATGCAAATTTCAGATTATTGTTTATTTGAGGACACTTATTTTGTCACTTTTTTCAACCTTGTCATGTGCACAATATATTTAAGAAATTGTTCAAAAATTTTTGGTAAATGTTTTAAAGAACAGTTTTTGCAAAGTAAGAAATTGTGGGTTTTGAAGTGCTTATTTTACAAAATTTGTTGTAAAACATGAGCATTCTTTAAAATAAGATTTCTTGTTAAAACGAAGAGAAAGTCTGAAAACGAAAAAGAAAATGAAGCTAAAAATACATGTTTGCAGGCAGAAGAGACCGCGGAGTGTAAGAGGGATAACGTTAACAACGCTGCAGGTCCTTCCAAGAAATGCAATATTGCGCAATACTGTACGAGAGACTGGGAACTGAAGTATAAATAGCTTAAGCAAGACATGAAGTCAAAGCGCCCTTTTTGCATTGTTTTTAAACAGCTTTCAGTGAACCAAAACAACTTGTTTAGAACACATGAAAACATGTATAGATGAATATATAATGCAACTGCATTTGTTATGAAATATGATAAACATGGATTCTGTAATAAGATTTTTGTTTTGTTTCAATTGTTTTTTAAATTGGTTATGTTTTTTATAGATGAAAAAAAGTTTAAAAATAGATAAGCGACTTTTATTTTCTCAAACGACTTTTTTGTGCGACTTTATTTTTTTTAAAACGAACTTTTGTGCGACTTTTCAAAAAATCCCAACGGATGCAGTCTCTGTGAACGGACGATATCGGACGATTTTATATAATTTTATTAGGCCAACTTTGGCGAGACGTACACCATTGTGGTTTCGACAATATGCAGCAGCAGCACATACTGCAGGTGCCTCAATGGCTTTGCTATGTAACATATTACTATGATTATGGGCCATATACATTTGACTGCCTTCCTGAAAAAATTCTTCCTTGGTCAAATTATTATCAAGGGGACACAGAGGAGATGAATGTTTTTTTGTAAGTGCCAAACTAGTTTGGTTTTTTATTTTTGATTATAATATAATCAACTATAATTACGGTGACCAACCGTTCAATATTTTAGTGGACAGAGTACACTATTTTAGGCTATCGTACACTTTATATTGTACACTAGTCAAAAACTGGATATCAGAAATATGGAAGTATATGAAAAACTAAAAATTTTAATTGGAATATTTATAATGAGACAATATTCTAAAGGAACAATGATAAATGTTTCCTTATTCCTTTAGAACATTGCCTCATGTCCAATTCTTTCTGAATAAAAATGTTACGAACATTAGCCAAAATAATATTCACTTTGGATTAAAAACCACTAACAACCAATTTGATCGAAAAATAATCACATTAAATAAACAATTAGCTGTTGGCTTGAGCCTTGCAATGTTTGCTGTACTTTGTCATATAAATAATTAAAATTTATCAAATAAATAAAAAACTCAACTAGTTGGCAAAAAATAAAAAAAGCAATAGTACTTAAGTATTAAAGTTTGTCTTAAGTAAAAACAGAAATTAGAAAGAAATATTGTACCTATATTAGATAAAAACAACGTGTAGTAATACGTTAATTTAACGTTAATTATTGATGGTAAAAATTGAATATTGAATATTTAAAAACAACGAATAATACCTTCCACAATACAAATAACTCTCGTATCCTTTTTCGAGTAATAATTTGTATAAATACAAATTTGAAAGCACATTCAACCGAGACACCTAAACAGTGGTGTCAGAAGAAACACGTGGTGCTGCATTACTTCTCGGGAATGAGGGCTATGGAATATGCCCATGGCTAATGACACCATTCCGGAACCCAACAACTGACATAGAAAAAACATTCAACAAAGTGTTTACAAGGAAACGTGTCATTATAGAACGGTGTTTTGGGCAATTGAAGCAACGATTTTCGATACTTCAATACAAATTTGTGTATCGACAGAGTTAGTGCCCCACGTAATAGCCAATTATTTCATTTTGCAAAACATAGAAAATTTTTAAAAGACTTATCAATGACGACTACAACAATAATGATTTATGGCTATTAGGAAATGATATCGAACAACAAACAGCAAGAAATTCAGAAGCTGGAAAAAACAATGCTTGGTAATTGATCCTTTTCTAGTAAATATTTATTTTGATTTATTTTTTCTACTAAAAATTTAGAAATGTCAGTTTCTATTTTATTATTATTATTTAATTCTACTTCACTTTCACTTGACATGTTTGCACTTCAATAACAATTAGACGTTTGATCTCCCTTTGCTCAAGTAATTGCAATTGGTTGAACTCATTTTTATGCATACGAAATTGACCAAAAGCTGTTGTTGTTTGATCGAACTCGACTTACGAGCAATTGCTCACCTGCCTCAACTCAGTCAGCACTTTTACTCGTTTTATGCATGAGACCTATTGTCTCATGTCCAATTCTTTCTGACTAAAAATGTTACAAACTTTAGCCAAAATAATAATCATTTTGGAAATGTATATTTACGCAAACTTTTTAGAACAACTCTTATCAATATACCAAAACTCAAATGAAACAAAAGAATACAACATAAAAAAGATCCATGGACGAAATTAAATTTTACATAAAAGACACCTGAACTAACGAAAACAAGTTTAAGACCCATTAACAAAGTTGAACGGTACATTTATTGAACCAAAAGCGTGCAGTAAAATCACCGGATCACTTCGTTCAGTTGGGTGATTCGTGCAATTTGACTCGTTCGTTCATGAGTTACACAAGTCTAATGAATATATCTTAAAGTTAAGCACACGTACACGTACACAATTTCGATGTCAAGCATTTTGACATACATATGTATAGTGAGAGCCCTTTATGTTTTTATTATAAAAAAGTGTGTACACAATTTTTGCATGAAGCTTAATGGTCTCCGTAACTATAATGCTTAAAACTGCGGGCCTAAAGCCTTTGATATAGGAAACTAAAATATAGAATATATGGAAAATATAGGAAAAAAGGTATCAAGGTAAACTGAAGCTGAAGTAACAGTGTAATTTTTTTTAAGCCTCAGTTTATCCAACATGTATGTATGTAAATGTGTGTGAATTAATGTATGTATGTATGTAGTTGTGTATGTATAATTTAATAAACTATTTACAAGAGATAACATTTATTTACACATATGTACATACATATAGTACTTCAATTAAAGAGAAAACAATCGCACACGCATACATTCAAACATCTGCATATACAGAACTACACACACGGCAAACGCACAAGTTTGATCAAAAATTGTGAATGATTTTGATCAAACTTCATTTCAAAACTTTTGAAAATGATTTCCATATAATTTAAGAAACATTCTCTGCAAAAAGTAGACTTTTCGAAATATTTGTATGCTTCAACTTATTCTCTAACGTTGTTTTCAAAGTCTCTGTTTGTGTTTGAAAAGTTATCACACAATTTGATTTTTTTTGTTTAACGATTTAATATAAGCAACATCACAAGTTTATCGATAATACAATTGGATGAACCAATAAAACGAAGAGTCATAATTTTACCGCGCAGTTTTATGTGAAAAAAGAGCGCTCTCAAGTGGAACATCGTAAAAATCATATAAATTAATCGGAAAAAAGTAAATAAAATTCTGAACTTTGTCAGCGAAAGTAGTTCACTTTTGATGATATTTCACATGACCTTGTCAGAGGCAAACATTATGTTTCATTTTTGATTGCGAAATGCATTGGAATAATTTCTTCAAATTTATATTCATTTTGCATTTTATTTAAAATTTTGTTAAGCTTTTACTGTACGATTTTTTTTAAATTCTATTCTGTATAACTGCTCTTAATTTTATGAAACCATATATAAATGAATTTTTCATTAAAATCTAAGTAATATAATTATATTTTACGAGTATAATATACACACGTATATACATATATTAGGGTATAACCAAATTTTGGTCCTAGCACTACGCGATAGCGAATATTGTGTTATTTACGAAAACAATTTTTTTGGGTCGTTTGAAAATAAAAACCTCACCCACATAAGCGATTTTCTAAAATCCCTAAAGAAAAATATTTTATGAAAAATTGTTTAATATTTTATTAATAAATGGAAAAAAAAGTAAAAAAATTTCTTAATTATTAAAGGACATGAATTGCAAATTTAATGTGCGTGTTGTTTTCGCTAAATGTATAAGTACACTCAAAATATTCTGTAAGTAAAATTAACTGATATTGTAATTTAAAACAACTGAAAGTTCACTTAAAAACCGATCTACTCATTTTTAATTTAAATTGAACCAAAAGTTCATTTAATTTTTAATGTTAAAAAATTAATTAATAAAAATAAAAGATTTTTCTTTTGTTTGTGTAGGAGAGGAAATCTCAAACAAATCAAATGAAGCAAGCAAAGAAATAAAAACAGCACTTGAAAACAACGGAAAATATTGAATGTAGCCGAAAATCCGTATTAATATGTCCTTAGTTTTTTGAATGAATGTTAGAATCAGTTAAAAATAAAATTGCTTAGAATTTTAAATGTTTATTCTTTTAAAAATGACTGAACGGATTACTTCTTGAATAACGTATAGTCCGTTACTATAATAATATTGTGAGTGTACAAATAAAAATAAAAAAAATAATTTTCCAACTTTACCGCGTTTTGTGGGTGACTTTTTTTGAAAACCGCGAAATATTAATATCATTTTTTCAATAGTTTTCAATGGGTTATTCGACTATGCTAGGGCCATTTTGATATTTACAAAAAATGGGAATAAGTTATACCCTAATGTATATATTAATTTTTCTTCTTTGCTTTATAGTTTTATAAATAACTCAGGAATCTGTAAGAGTACCATATAGAGATTCGGTGACTACAGGGGTTAAACATTAATATATCATAATTTAATGGGATCACTGGCGATAGTGCCCTTATTTTTGTTTTTTCTTTTTGCTTTTGATTTCGTGAAATGTTAGTTGTACAAGATTTAATTTCCCTACCAAGTTCGGAATGAATTCAATGTCTCAAGATCTAAATAAACTGAAAGCATTTTTTGTTGAAATAAGTGGTTAATATTTTTTATAAAAATAGATAATTTTTTTTTGGCTTCCCCCAAAGGATCTTGCTACCCTAAAGCCGAAATGGTAGCAGTGTTGACTATGCTAAGAAATTGTGTATGTCTTAACACGAGGGCAGTTTGATAATTCCATGACTTTTTATACTTCCGAAGCACTAACTTTAAAACCAACACTGGTTCCGTTAATTGTTATTTATTGCAAGATTACTGGCGAATTTTGAGGAAACTGCGTCTATTAGTTTGCTTTTAACAGCGATTGGAAGTAGACAATCTCGTTAATTTTAACGAAAATTAAAAAAAGTGAATTTTGTGTGCCGATTAGAAATGTTTTCTTTTTACCTAAAAAATGGTAACTAAAACCAAAGAAAGGCTTTATAAATACTATGGGTAGTTTGCAATTTCAATGGCTAAAAATTGGTTATTTTTTTACTACTAGAGTACGCCTAGTGGCAGTGATGGCAAAACCCCGGGTTTTTTAATAAAAACCCCACCCAGTGAGTTTTGTTGGGCTTCATTGGGTTTTATTGGGCGTTAAATTAACCTAAGTATACCTAGTCTGTACATTTATTATATTTTTTCTACCCGTTGTCGAAAACAACTGACTGCTATTGCTATTGAACATTAGCCTAATGATATTTTCTAGACGTTAGAAAACAGAAATAGACTGTCAGTAGCGCAAAATTGTTCTCGAGAGCGAGTAGACAAGCTCCAATTTTTTGTTTTGGCCTTGTATCGACGTGACGTCGATGTTGAAAATTGGGATAAGGGTGAATATAAATATTTAGAAGTGTTTTAATTTGGAACGAATTTCGTCGGATGTAAAAATGCATCACTCATTTAAAATTGAGAGACAGAAAAAAATCAATAATTTCTTTAAATTACAACAAGAAATGCTCAACGTCAAAAATTCGTTGATCGAACAAACGTATAAACCATTTCCGTATCGAATGTGAGAACTTCTCCGTACACTTACACATTTGGCACAGTTGACATTTTGATGTCATTTTGTCCAGCCAATTTAAACAGCTGAATGCATTTAATTAGAAAATATTATTCCACACTGTTCAAACTCCAAAGAGTGTATTTATCTTTAATATTTTTCTTGTTAATAAAAAGTGAAAAATGTACCAATGTAAAATGCCCAGTAAAACCCAGTGGGTTATTTTGGGTTACCCAGTGGGTAGCCAACCCTGCCTAGTGGTCGAAATTCGACAGCCAGTTTAAACTTACACCTATTTTAGTTGCATTCATTTAAAGAGAAAACCCTACCGAATTACTTATTCCCTTCCCCATGAAAAAATCAAGAAACAAAATAAAATTACATAGAAACACGCACATTTATAAAAAATCTTATTAATCATATAGACATGTATACAGTTAGTACTTATAAAGTTTAACAATTAAGCTGTATTCATCCATAAAATATTTGTCCGGATAAAGCTTTTTTTTATAAATGTCCTTGGAAATAATCTCGCTTTATTTAGTTCATTAACTATTAGCAGAAGTACTTGCCTTTTATAATTTTTTTACACAATATGTTTATATATTTCATATGATAGCTTTGATATTCCGGAACATTTGTTTCAAATGAGTGAATCGTGCTGCAGAAAACACTCAATAGTTTTGTCCAAAACAAATGGGTGAATCCACTTTTACACACTAAACATTGATACTCTAAGCAACTTTTTAGGAAACGCTAAATTTTCTAACAAAATTCGCCAAATTTGTGAATATTCCTGAGGAAGTGAAAAAGATTATAACACACCTTTAGGAAACGATTTAAAAAGTTGTGTGTTTATTTATGTACATGTTCCAAGTAAAGTGGCGTCTCACTTTATAATGAAAGTACTTACATAGATTATATCTGCATAGCACTTCCTATTCTTTTAGTGCAAATTTTATAAAGAATATGCATATCGCTCATTTACTCATAGTAAAAAACTATTTGTATGAATTTTTTACACAAGATGAAGAACGTTACGGAGAATAATTTTGCGTTCTTACCTCAAAAATTACGTTTTTTCAGTTCTGACGTTGAATGAGTAAATGAGTTTTATGTATTTGAATAGCAGGAAGGGTGTCATACCCTTCCTTCAATTCAAAATAAAACCCCTCAACTTTGTGTGGAATATGAACTATTGCCAAAGAGAAACTTTTAAACTGCTGTGCGACGCTTAAATAAAAAGTAATCCTGTAATAACATTTGTATGTATGCATGTGCCTTGCAATAGAGATAAAAATATTTATATTTGATCCCAATAACTTACAGGATAAAAATAATGATTCACCGCGATAATAAGGCAGATAAACGTGACTATCATTGCTGTGGCGTTCACTTTTAAAGCCCAAACATGGATCCCAATCATTTGTGTCACCTAAATGACACAACGGAAATTCAGTTTAGACGAAAACAAACATAAACATACACATACACACACAAATACAAACGTAATATACTATAAAAATAATTAAACTAAAGAAGTCCCAGCGAGCACACCGGTTTGATCTCAAATTGGGAATAATTTGAAATCAAATATAATTCCGAAGGCTAAACGTTTGAAAATGGTTTGAATGTAATTTAAAAAAAAGAAACAGTATTCTCAACAAAGTGAAGAGGAACTTGCTTTATTCTCAAATTGAGAAATGGAATTATTATTTTTAAGCGATTATTGTGGCTTTTATCTTTGATTATATTAAACAGTTAAACTTTTAATGAAACCAATTATTATTATTTTTATTATTATTGTTCATAGGACCCAACAAATTAAAAAATGTTAGTGATAACTTCTAGTTTAGGCGGGCAAACATTTGGATGAAAAACATCTGGAACTCTCTTTTTTTTTGTACTTTCATACGCGTTCACACTGACCAACATGTTGGCGGCAAAATTCCATTATTATTTGCTTTTTTGACATTTGTCTTATTTTCCGCTTTGTTAATTTGTAGTGTTTTGTTATTTTAAATAATTAAAAAGACTTCCGGCCATATTCATAAAAAATAATTCAGGTTTCAGATGTATTTTAAAGAAAATTTGTATGATAAATATGTCTTAAAATACATTTCAAATAGAATAAAATAAAGTTTTTAATGATGACAAATGCTTTATATAAAAAGTATTTATTTATATTTATATAGTAAAGTACGTATGTAATGTGAAAAAGCAAAGTAAATGTAAACAAAGTAAATGCCAACAAAGCGTATCGCCGAGTGCCGAACACAAAAACGATGCTGCCTTCTCCAGCCGTAATATGCTGCCAAACTAAATGTTTCCCTTCCAAATGTTTTAGTATCTAAACGTAGACTAAAAAGTTCTTGCTTCCAATATATTTTTGACTTAAAAAATATTGAAGAATTTTGAACCAAAGTATTTAAAACTTATTTCTTCATTTGAGTCTTACAAAAAAGTGTAAATTGGGTGTAGTGTTACTTTAAGATTCCACAGTGATTTGAAAGTAACAAATCGAGAGAGGGCTCTCTGTCAAGGTTTGGAAATGGATTGAGAATAAATCAGCGTTCACACGCGTCATGTCTTATTGGGAAAGATTCTTACTTTTTCTTCTTTGAACTTTCATTGGCGTTCACACAAGTTATGTCTTGTTGACATGATTGCTACTTTATAGGCGAGAAAGACGACGTGAAATGAAACGAGTACTGAGACACACGTACTGTCATTACGTTTTGTTTTCACAATTGTAATTTTAAGCATGAAGGTATTTGCAAGTAAACGTCGTCAACATGACATAACTCG